>CAUYRT010034416.1:0-62588 GCA_963574885.1 Lepilemur ruficaudatus | reverse complement strand
CTCAGCATATTCATATCAACTATCATGCATTATAATGAAAATTCTAATCAGTATTAAGTACTGAGTGCTTACTCGTACCCTGCATTATATTTGGTGCAAAGAAAAATTTACAACAGATGCGCAGTAAGCCTCTCAAAACCTAAGGTAACAAAACTAACAAAGAACAGAACAGACTGTCCATTGGTAGATTAATGTTGTAATATAAATACTACTGAGACCAAGAAGCAGCAGATCAGAGTGGAATCATGTCAGAAAGCTCTCAGAAAGAATAGAACTAGATGCTATTTTTTTAAAAAACGCATGCATGACAATAGCCCTTGTTATGGGCTTATAGCTATTAATGGAAAACAATCCTTGCCTATTCATTTCTTAAAATAAACCTCCTGCCAAATCCTCAGCCAAATTTGTTTTTTTAAACTGGTATCAAGACTACGTTTAGGCTTCTAACTGCACCACAGTAGAGAACCTGGGCTCTGTGAGAAGTGATGACAATCAAACCTGTCATCTTATTCATAAAGGCAGCAGTGAACACTTACAAAGTCTTCACTGTGCCCAGTAGTTCAGAAAGAACTTTACATGCATCCTCTCACTTAATCTTAGCAACCACCCGAGGTATCCTAATAATCTCTATTTTATAAATAAGAAAACTGAATTTTAGGAAAGTCCACTCACACATCTAAATCTAAAGTTCATAAATCGAAAGCAGAAGATTCAGGCTCTAATTCTGGTCCTAAGAACTCCACAGTTTGTGCTCCACATTTCTTTTCAAAAGATGCAAAGGTGTCAGCGCTCAGACACAGCTCGCTCAAAGACGGGAGTGCATTCCCCAGCCGTTTGAACCCTTGAAAGTAACACTGACCAAAGAGTTCTCTGACCAAAGGCTACTGGTTTTCTGGGGAAAAAAAAGCAAGAGCACAGAAAGCCTCTGGGAACAAATTATGTCAGCATGGTATAAACCGGTCCTCAGCCCTTCAGTTTACACCAGGCAAAGTTCACTGACTCTACCTTTCAGTTAATCTCCTCTCTAAGGAAAAATGATAAAATTAATCTTAGATCCAGTATCCAAATGGGGTGGGGGAACTGCCGGGGGCAGTACTCGCCCTGTGCACCCCCTTCATGTGTGCAATTTCTTTTATTGCCATCCTGCCTGGTACTTCCAGATGTTTGAGTCTGCAAGCCTGGCTCTAAGAAATTAGAGAGTTGTTTTTTCTTCTTCTTCCAAAACTACCACAGTTACTAAACATTTTTCTTGAAATGGATGCAATTCAATATGGCAATTATCTAAGAATCCAGTTATTCTGAGCTACAAGTCATTCAAGTGAATTTTAGACTTCTGATTACAAAGATAACTCTCATTTGGTAAGGATAAAAATTGCCCTACTAACATCTGTCGTGCATCATCTGGATTGTGTTTCAGTCCTGAGCTGACGAGATAACTGAAGGCTCAGGTAAAACAAACGCTCCTCACACAGTGGGCATGGCTGTGATGGCTGGGCATAATTTAGGAAGGTGGGGAGAGAGTAATCATCCTCTTATCCAGTGCTGCAGCAGCTGCATCTGAATCTCTTCATGGGTACACACTGAGTTACTGTGGTCATGGATGTCATGGTCGTCGAGAAATATAACACATCACATTAAGCCAGAAATATGAGAAATCTGGAAAAATAAGAGCATATCCATGGCCTGTTCTCAAATATTTGTCAGATGGACAAATGGGTGACTACATCATGGTTGGATGCCTGATATGAGTCCTTAACAATTACGTTAATATCTAACATTCATGGAGGACTCTCTAAGTGCCAGGCACCAGGCTAAGCTCTTTACAGGGGTGGCCTCAAGGCACCCTCACCACAACCCAGTGAAGGTGAAAGATTATTGTCCACACTTTAAAGATGAGAAAAGTGACATTAACGAGGTTAAGTAACTCTTTCAAAAAAAACCCCCAATCCTTCCCTGACCCTATGTTCTCTTCTAGCTAACACCCATGTCTCTGCTCCCTTTCATGGCAAAACTCTTTGAAAGACTTGTCTACGCTCATTGCACCCACATCAATGAGTGCCGACAGTTCAACCATCAATCCACTGTATCTAATTGATGGTTAAGAATACTCATCTGCACCATAGCAGAAGACACATTCTTCTCAAGCTCACCTAGAATATTCACAAAGATAAACCATACATATACTCAACTAGGAATATGACTATTCCACTCAAGGGAGATCAATGGAATATAATACCAGAGAAGCCCTACTGAAAACTTTCTGTCACTCTCTCTGTCTTCTGTGTATCTTCTTTTGTCTAATAAGATACAGACATACACATTTTCTCCAACTCTTTATGAATGCCTCTTAATTATTGCCCCGGTAAAATTACCCAGAAAGTTAAGGCACTATAATGAACCAAGAAGTTGCCTAAATTCTTTTTATGCCCTTTCTTTTTATGTGTACTTTGATCTTTGTCAGATCTAAGGGGCGTGTGGAATAGGCTCAGAAATGAAATGTGTGTCAACAGAGCAGTGATCTGTAGCTGTAGCCAGACTTCACCATGGCTATGGGGGCCTCAGAACCACTTGTAGAGCTTTGGTTTTCTCTTTTGTAAAACAAGAGTAACACTGACTTTATTTCTATGACTTTTTATCTCCTTAAGCTGAAGGCATTCAACTGAGCCACATTCTATCAGACCTTCTTCCCATGTCTCCAAATGCATATACAGCGCTCAGGGAAAACCTGAGTGCCACAGCAATCAAAACTGTAGTATGTTCCCTTCCTTTTACATTGCTGGTCAAGCGCATTTCCAATAAAGTAAAGGTGGTTTGCGAATCAAAGAGGTTGAAGTTCTTTAGTTTGGGAGGTTGGAAGTCTGAGATCAGAGTGACAGCATGGTCGGGTACTGGTAAGAGTCCTTTTCGGGTTGCAGACTGCCAGCTTTTTATTGTAAGCTCATGTGGCAGAAAGAGTGAGGTTTTCCTTATTGTAATTATCGTGTTGTACCATATTCTTTTACATCATTGAGCTAAGTTCATAAAACAAAATTTTACAATGACTACTAATCAGAGCTGAGCCCATACGGTATAGTGCCGGCAATAGGATACACAGAAAAATGTCACCATTCTTTAATTGTATCAGTACAAATAATCTCTAATTACTAAATAAATTTCTATTGTACAAAGAATTTAGAATCCCAGAAAATTTTTCCTCCCTGAAAAATAGATTTTTTTTCCTGCCGCTAGAACTTGCAAAGCTCCTTCAGGGTATTTCAGCCCCAAGTTTTTCATGTAACTATTCCATTTTCTAAAGCTGAAGGAAGTCAATAGTCATTTTTAAAAATTGTTGCTCCAGCAGGTCCAGCTGCTCCCCAGTTCAGGTCCACATGGGAGAAATGTTTAATTTCATCACATTATGGGAGCCTTTTCCACAGCATAAATATAATGTAGTAGTGAGCTATTTACTTACTATGTCAGTCAGAACATGTTTGAGTGTCCAACTGATTTTGACTTATTTAAGGCAAAATAATCTACCGAAAGGATAAGTCAATTAAATATCCTTGCTAAGGAATCTTCTGACTATATATAAGTTTACTTTAGACTACACCCTATCATTAGGAGGCAGCCATCATTTCTATTTTAGTTTTTCTCCTTGAGGGTTCCCATTGAACTTCTTGTGTCTAATATTTGCAATTCTAAATTGAACCAGTAGTAACAAGTTGTTTATTTCAAGTAGAATTTATAGAGTTGGCAAAGTCACATAATCTGGTAAGTTGGTAATTAATTTAAGCTAATTGGCCCTACGTCTTAACTATTCCAGTGATTATAAATTAGTTTTCTTTTATTGTTGCTACTACAATATTTGGATAATTGTTCATGCACATGTTCAATGTGTTCCTTGTTTTACAGCATGGGAACTGAATTTCCTAGTTAAACTTCGTAAAGTCTTCTTGCCACAATATGCCTGGGTTTGTAATACATTTCTCAGCTCCTTCTCTCTTCTAGATACCAACAGAGTTCATTCTTAAGGCCTAGGCCCAAAGGTCCCATCTGTTCTTTATTTTCTTACTCAATAGCCACAGGCTTCATTGCTAAATCCTCGAATGTCCCCTGCCATCTTCATTACCTTTTTCCCCGTCTCTCAACATCTAGTTTTCTCTTTTCTAGTTATTTCTGATAGGAATCGTTCATAATTATAAACAATAGAACAGTCATTCTTAACATTAATAAAAATATGTGTACATAAATTCACACATAATTTCATGGGTAACAATTTGACATGAAAAGAGACAATTATATAAAATAATCAAGGGCCAACATATATGGTTTAGATAAGTGCCGTCGAAGAAAAGAGAAATATGTTGGGAAGTTAGACACCCTTAACGTTATTCTCTGACTGTAAAAGAAATTCCAGTTTTGGATTTTTTTTAACTTCTATAAACTAAACTCCAGGCAGACAAACCTTTACATTTAATGTTTGCATTACACCATGACAGTATTGAAGATTTAGTTCTCTTCCTCCTCTTTAAGGTAAGATGCGAATTTAGTTTAAATATACAGAGAAGATGAAATATTTATTAACTATCAAGCATCTGGTTTATAGAGGGCTGACAACGGGTTAATCTAAAACTCGTATTAATCAAAAAAAGAACTATAATGTACCTTCCCCAGGAAAGCAATAATATTTAATAGAAATATGTTAAAAGTTTGTATTTAACATACTTACGAACCAAATGTACATGGAAAGAAGCTGACAGAGAGATCTACAGGGAACCAGAGACCTGCCTTCTAAGCAACTGTGGATAGGAGCGTAACAGTAAGATGAAATATAACTTAAAGGTTCCAAGAAGCATTGGCTTTATACCTTAATGATATGATTCTAAGCCAGATACTTTTCAATCGTCTCAAAGATTTTCAAATTTCTGACTGTGGAGTATGTTATTTTAGTGAATAACTACTAAATGCAACTACTTTAAAAACATTTTTTAAGCTAATAAAATATTTGGAAAGTGTGTTACCCATGTTATTTACAATTCTATGTAACTTAAGGGAAAATCATGTCAATTTCTATATTTCTTCCTTATGTCTGCACAAACTTGGAACTGAATAGCACAAACCCACACTTAATGTGTCCCTCGACTTGTGTAAGAGAAACAATTACAAATTACTCTTTCATGAATAAAGAACTTCCATGAAATGTTCTAGCAGTTGGGCTGTCCAACAATGTAAGTTGCACAAATCATTTTCATCAAACCTGACTTCAGCAGCTCTCTTTGGCAAATTTTTCTGGTATATTATGTAAAATGTATAATGTGTGCCTACATAGATATATTCCACATCCGTCTTGATTTATTTATCATCTCTGTATCACTTTAGTTTTGCAGTGTGAAAATGCGGTAACATTTCCACATTAAACTTCACTGAAATAGATTTTCTTGGGGCTTTTGCCGTGTAAACCAATGTTCTTACTGCTTTTGTGGTTGGCTGTTATAAATATTTCATAAACCATAATATAGCTCAGCTGCTTTTTATTTTAGAGGATTAGTATTTAGGGCTGTTAGTTCAGTATATGTCATTAACATTTACATATCTTGCAACTGGAACCCATTTATTAAGTATGAAGGTTCACACAGCGTGGGGAGAATAAAGAAAACTAATTTAAACATTTCTGTAGCTTTAAAGATTGACGCCACAGTGCCATCTGGTGGGAGAAAGAAATTTAGGGCAGAAATGCAAAGCACAGGACCTATCACAGGACGCTGGGAGATGGCAGGTACACAAAGGGGAAATGAAGTGTCCCTTGTTAACCCTGAAATTTCAGTTTGTGACAAAGTCCTAAGGGGAGAGCTAAAGACTTGCTAAGGGACTGTGGCCAGCCAGGCTCTCCTGAAGGTTTTTCAGACAGGAGAAATAGTTGGATCCTCCATACTTAGCTTCATGCGTTCACTTTTCATTCATTCCTTCATCTGTCCATTTAACAACTACCTGCTGGGATGTAGCTATGAAGAAAGCAGGTCACATCCTTGACATCGTGAGACGTACGTTCTGGTGTAAGGACATGGACTATAAACTAATATATTAAGTGATACATTAAATGCTCTGGGGGTAAAAATAAGCAGGGCGTGACACCCGCGTGTCGGCTGGGGGAAGCGTGTGCAGGAGGAGGTGCTATCTTACATATAGTGGCCCGGGAAGACTTCTCTAATAATGTGACGTTAGAACAGATAACTGGGTCGAATGTGAGAGCAAGCAGTGAAGACACCCGAGGGAAGAGCATCTTAAGCAGGAGGAAGAGAAAGTGCGAAGGCTTTCAGAAAGGTGCCTGGATTTTCAAGGAATAAGTGATTGTGTTGGGGCAGAGTGAAAGGAAGGATTGTATGAAAGGTGGTCGGGGAGGGGGCAGGGCGGATTACGTCCTGTTACCGGCACATTGTTCAGCCATCTCAGAGACAATTTCTCGAGAAGTGTGTATGTATACACCCCATAGAAGAGGGTGCTTGTTACTTTAGACTGAATACGGGCAAAGAAAATTCACCTCATTAATATGTTAAGTAAATATATATGAGTATCTATTATTTGCTATACTTTATGCAAAATGCTGAAAACACATAGATAAATATTACATTCTCAATTATGCCAGTCTAATAAGGGAAGTAAGTAAAATAACAACTAGAATAAGATGTCATCAATACCATATACAAGTTATGGGGCCACAACAAAAGAGATCTAGATGTTATTCCTGCATAGGAGTCTTTTGGAAAAAAAAGACTTTGAGATTGATATGTATCATAAAGACTGAAATGTATCTTAAATACAGAAGGGAAAATAGAAACATGCCATTCTAAGCAGAGGGAACATTATATTTAGTGATATTAACATTCATGATGAGTTTAACCATGTGCCAGGTACTGTTCAGAGTGCTTAAACAAATTAACTTATTTCATCCTAACAACTTCATAAAGAGAACAGCCTTACACCATTGTCATTAGTTCTGTTTTATACATGAGACTCCAGCAGAGAGAGGGCTGGAGTTGGGGCTCATAGTTGCCCCTGCCTATATGTGGCATGGAGGAGCTCCAGGACCACCCTTGTGCTCCAGCAAGAGCCAAGAGAGTGACAACAGTGGCCTTGGATTGAGACAAGGTGGAGTTCAGGCAAGAAAGGCACAGAAGTCATGGACCACATCACGAGGGGCCAAGGATGGGCCCACAGATACTAGTGATAGATGCAGCCTCCAAAGGCTTGTGAGTCCTACTGCAGCAGCAACAGATGGCACAAGAACAGAGACCAACAGCAAAGTCCAAGTGGGAGATGCATCTCAGTAATAACAGAGATTGAGTTAGCCACCTCTCAGCAGCTTCCAGAAGGCTTCCCAACTTCCCTTACTTCTCCAGCAAGGGCAAAGGAAAGCCCTTAAGAGAACAGTTCTAAATTATTGAGGAAGTATGTGAAACAATAGTTGTAAACTAAAAGAGATGAATTTAATTCAAGCGACCAGATAGATCCCTTTCTGCCATCTGTGCAAATTGGAACTCACGAGAATGTTAAATTTCTGTGTTACACACCTGAAGTACAATGTGTAAATTTTAAGTTGACTACTTATCTATGGCATTTCTTTGTAAGAAGCAAGAACAGTGTTCTGGAATATCCCTAAGAATGGGCAATGCTCGAATAAATATTTTATATCGAATTATACATTGAGAATAATTTCCCCACTTGTAAACTGAAAATAATACTGATATATAATAACCGTATAATAATTATTTAAAAATCAGAAGATAGTTGTGAGACTTGGAGAAACACTGCCCATAAAATTCTTAGAAGATTTTTGGGCAGACTCTAAAAAATAAATAAAAGTTAACTCCTTTTTTTGGCTGAAATTTTGGTCTAAGGGATAACACCACATGTTATGGCTACTCATAAATAGTACAACACAGGCTAATTTAACATTGATATGATTATAACAGCGTTCTGACAATATCATCTGTATGCAAACAACATATACTCTATATTCCTCAATCATCAAAACTATAACGCTAAAAAGTATATTTCTAAGAAATACTGTGGATAATTCATTCTTAACTTAGAATATGTCTTAGTTCATTACCAAAACAATAAAACTGAAAGCACAAAAGAGTTTGCAAGCATTTTAAGTAGGATGACCTGTGTGTAAATTCTTCTTAAAATAAGTGCGTGGGGGATGCCCACATATCTATAGTATGGAGAGCACCCATTTCCTTTGACCAAAGGGGTCTTCTCCAGCACCTCTCTACTCAGAGAAGCCCCATAGCTGGTCACCATAAAGGACCAGCCATTTAGAAATTAAGAACTCAGAAAATGATTGGTCAATCTTATCCTAATATTTATATGATATGCATCTTCCATTTCTCTGTCACAATTAGCCTTCATTATAGATGGCCTCTTTGAACGACTTGAACGACTTGATATTCTCAAAACCACGTGTACTTAGGATTTGTCTCCCTCTACTTAGAATATTGTCCTCTCTCACTGCCCACCACCAAAGGTCTATCTTATATCATGACATGCTGTATATACTCAAAGTTTTACTGTAAATTTCACCTCCTCCAAACTGCCTTCTTTGGTTCCCCCAGGTAAAGTTAAGAACTTAATCTTCTCTCTTGAATGCTATATATATAATTTAAACATATATTTCTTCTTGAATTTTGTTTTGTGTTTCTGCATGTCTTTATTCATTCACCAGACTATAAACCGAGGGACTAGGGATTGTGGTCTGTTCATTTTTGGATTTATGTTTATATTTGTTTGTTCGAAGTGAGTGAATTACTCACTTCATCACATTATTAAAGTTTCATTTTCTCTCACATGCATTTTCATATACAGTCATGTGCCACATAAAGATATTTCAGTCAATGAAGGTGGTCTCATAAGATAATAATGGAGATGAAAATTTCCTATTGCTTAGTGACGTTGTAACCACCACAACATCATGTTACTCACATGTTTGCAGATGCTGGTGTAAACAAATCTACTGTGCTGCCAGTCATAGAAAAGTCTAGCACATATAATTAAGTACAGTACATAATACTTGATAATGATATAAACAATTATGTTACTGGTTTACGTATTTGCTATACTATACTTTTTATCTCCTTACTATACTCCTTCTATTTATTAAAAATAAGTTAACTGTAAAACAGCCTGAGGCAGGTCCTGCAGGAGGTATCCAGAAGAAGGCATTTTTATCACAGGAGATGACAGATCCATACATGTTATTGCCCCAAAGACCTTTCAGTGGGACAAGGTGTGGAGGTGGAAGACAGCGAGACTGACGACCCTGACCTCGTTTAGGTCTAGGCCGTGTGCGTTTGTGTATTAGTTTTAAACAAAAAAGTTTAAAAAATAAAAATAAATTTTTTAAATTAAAAAAAGCCCATAAAATAAGGGTATAAAGAAAAAAAAAGTTTTTGTACAGCTGTGTTTGTGTTTTAAACTAAGCATTATTACAAAAGAGTCAAGGGGTAAAATTAAAAAGTTTATAAAGTAAAAATGTTACAGTAAGCTAAGGTTAATTATTATTGAAGAAAGAAAGAATTTTTTATAAAATTCAGTGTGACCTCAGTGTCCAGTGTTTATAAAGTCTCCAGTAGTGGACAGTGATGTCCTCGGCCTTCACACACCCAGAGCAACTTGCAGTCCTGCAAGCTCCATTCACGCTAAGTACCCTATACAGGCATACTGTTTTTATCTTTTGTACAGTAATTGTATTGTACCTTTTTATGTTTAGATATGTTTAGAGACATTTCTAAATACTTAATTATTTTTGTTCTCTATGACATTTTTACAGTATATAAGTGGATTTTTTCTAAGCATAAAATAAATATAACAGAGTATAAAAGTATAAGTGTTTCACTGACAATTTAAGAATGGAATTTGAAGTAGGGTTTTCCTGGAACACCGTGCAGAGGCTTGCTATCAACAGCTAGCACTTATTCTCAACTTCAAAGTAAACCCCCTTCCCATTCTGTTGGAAGGTAGCAACGTGAAGCAACCTCGGCTTCCAGCTAGTATTGATAGTCTTCAAACATGGTCATTTTAGGCGAGCCCTGTGTGCAGCACAAGCTTTTCAAAGGGACCAGAAGCACAGCGCGGCTTAAGATATCACTCAGCAGAAAGATAAAGATGCTTTGGCAAGGTTGTGTCATTTGATCATTAGTTCTTTCATAAGTGCCGTAAAGTACCTCTTTGGCCAGGTGTCAGGTTTAGCTAACAATGTGTAATTCAAATCTCCAACGAGATTGGGCAGGAATGCACACTGACTAATCAAGGTAGTGGCGGGATGAGAAAGCAAAGCACTTTGGCCCAGGAGTCAGCTCCACCTGCCTATCTCTAGCACCGTCCTCGGGCTGATTGGAGCCAGGGCTGCGGTGTATGCAGTATCCGAAAATAGGAAGTAATGGGACTGTTTGCTATACTTGATACAATCCTTATCGAGGGTATTTCCTCACATAAAATTGATGAAATTTAACATAAGTCAGAACAATGATTAAAAATTAGCAAATACCTTGCTGCCAGTGAAAAATTAGTAGCCTTTTAATGACTTTAGAACATCCCTACAGGGAAGGAAACCACTGCTGAGAATCTCCAATGTGTCAGGTTTAGCACTAGGCTCTTCACGTAAAGGCACTTGTTCTCATGTTTATAGTAAACCTATTCATTTATATCATTATGCCTACTTCACAAACTAGGAAATGGGACTCAGGGAAGTTATATAACTTTTTCTAAGATCTCATGGTTAGAAAGTATCAAAGCCAAGATTTGAACCCAAGAGAATTTAATGTCCATTCCACTATAGCAAACACATCTCTATGTTGCTTGTGGCCTCAATATTTCTAGGTCTTAAAAACCTCCCTTTTCCTATTCTTCTTTCCATCTTCTATACTTTTTTCCCTTACACTTTCTAAAATCTTAAGGAAAGGAACCATTCTTCATTATAGGCTTCCCAGGATTTTGTGCATAACTTTCAAAAAATTCAACCAGGTGCAAATAAATTCCGGATTCCTGTTGTCTGATGAAAGCGCACATTCTTGTGCAAGGAACTCAGTTTCCAAACATAAGCAAATCAATCATGTTTAAAAAGGACTCAGAAAAAAAAAGAAAGGCACAGAACTCTGCATGGATGCTACATTGGAAAGAACTGTAAAGAGAAGCTCTCGCCTGTAGCAATGATGCAAACATGCCCTTCTTATACTTTGCGTATGTTCATGTGCACAGTGTTAAAAGTTCATCTTGTACCCAAAGCCAATTTCCCTTGGCTTTTTGCAAAAGGCAAATATTTCACTCAACTTTCAGGGGATTTTTTTTTCCTAATTCTATTTAATAATTTTTCAGATCTACAAGCAATAGCAACTAGAGAACAAATTGGTGGCAAAGCTTTAAATTTCTGGAAATGTTTTCTAATTATATGTCAGTTATATGAGACCATTTATTTTCAGATATGTGCCAAGATCTCAATTTTTAGACTTTTGGATTTTAGATTAAAGATAAGCTACAAAGGTTTGTAATTGGCTAAGTATTGGTGTCAGCTGATCACCACCACTTCACACCTCCACACACAGCCCTTTATCAAAGACTTCAGTACCTGTTATATTGCCTGCCTTTCCACCCAAGCCCTATCATCATCCTGGCCAGTAGCATCATCAGTGACAACTCATATGGTCCTTTGGAAAACCAGCCTCTTGATCTCCAAGGGTCTTCACTTCCACCCTCCATTCCACTATAGGTACCCCTGACCAGGGCCTCAAAACCAGCTAACTCACTTTCCAGAGTGGCTATTCTTTATAATCCTCAAATTCAGACTAATTACAACCTGCTATAATCATATACTGGTGATAGCACACACTATTCAATAAATGTTGCTAGGAAAGGTGGATAGCTATATACAGAAGAATGAAACTGGATCCTTATCCCTTACCATGTACAAACTTAACTCAAGATGTATTAAAGACTTAAATGTAAGACCTGAAATCATAAAAATTCTAGAAGAAAACATACGAAACTCTCTTCTAGAAGTTGGTCTAGACAAAGAATTTATTACTAAGGCCCTAAAAACTAATGCAGCAGAAACAAAAATAAACAAATGGGACTTAATTAAACTAAAAAGTTTCTGCACAGCAAAAGAAACAACCAACAGAATAAAGAGACAACCTACAGAATGGGAGAAAATATTTGCAAGCTATGTATTTGAAAGAGAACCAATATTCAGAATCTACAAGGAACTCACACAACTCAGCAAGGAAAAAAAAAGCACTGAAAAACAGGCAAATTACATGAACAGCCATTTTTCAAAAGAAAATATACACATGGTCAAGAAACAAAAAAATGCTCAACATCACTAAATCATAGGAGAAATTCAAATTAAAATAACAGTGAGATACCACCTTACCACTGTCAGAATAGCTATTATTAAAAAGTCAAAAAACAGTAGATGTTGGTATGAATGTGGTGAAAAGGGGATGCTTACACACCGTTGGTGGGAACATAAATCAGCACAACCTCTGTGGAAATCAGTATGGAGATTTCTCAAAGAACTGAAAGTAGGTCTACCATTCAATCCACCAATCCCACTACTGAGTATCAACCCAAAGGAAAAGAAAAATAAGTCATTTTATCAAAAAGATACCTGTACTTGTATGTTTATCATAGCACTATTCTCAATTGCACAGATATGAAATCAAACTAAATGACCATCAATTGATGAGTGAATAAGGAAAATGTGGGATATACACACATACACACATTCATACCATGAAGTATTACTCAGCCATAAGAACGAATCAAATAATGTCCTGTGCAGAAATTTGGATGAAAGTGGAGGTCATTATCCTAAGTGAAGTAACTCAAGAACAGAAAAATAAATGCCTCATGTTCTCATTTTTAAGTGGGAGCTAAACTATGGCTATGCAAGGACACACAGAGTGGTATAATGGATGCTGGATACTCAAAATGGGGGAGGGTGGGAGAGGGTGAGGGATTAAAAATTACCTATTGGGCACGATGTACACTATTTGGGTGATAAGTACACTAAAAGCCCAGACTACACCAGTATACAATATATACATGTAAAGGAAGTCAACTTGTATCCCCCAAATCTATTGAAATAAAAAAAGAACCCACAGTCAACACATGGACATTATTGGTTTTCTATTGCTGTCATAACAAATTACCACCATCGTAGTCACTTACACCAATACAGATTTATTATCTTATAGCTCTGAAGATCTAAAGTCCAACATGGGTCTCACTGGAACAAATCAAGGTCTAAGCAGGGCTGCCTTTCTTTCCGGGAGCTTTTGGAAGGAATACCTTTCCTTGTCCCACCCAGCTTCGGATGGCTGCCCATGTTCCTTGGCTCACGGATGTTTTCCTCCATCTTTAAAGCTGGCAACATAGCAACTCTCTGATCCTTATTCCATTGTCAGATCTCTTTCTCTGACAATAGCCAAGAAAAGTTTTCCACTTTTAAGGATTCTTGTGATAAAATTGGCCTCACATAAATAATTCAGGTTAGTCTTTTATTATATATAAAGGTGGCATCACAAAACACTTGGAAAAGATGGATTTGTTACTAAAATGACATTGGGCCAATTATATAGCCATCTGGAAAAATAAATTATATCTATATCGCATACCATTCATAAGAATAAACTCTTTAGAGCTATAAGTGTAAAAAAATAAAATCATACATATACTCAAAAATTAGAAAACATAAGGAATATTTATTTATATATGAAAATTCAAATGACAAATTAGGAGAATATATTTTGCAATTTGCATTAGGACAAAAAAGAAAGGCTAATTTCCCTGGGATAAAAATAACTGTAATCATACATTGCTTAAGGACAGGGAAATGTTCTGAGAAATGCATCATTAAGTGATTTTGTTGTATGAACACCACAGAGTGAATTTACACAAACCTAGATGCACAGCTTACTACACACCTAGTCTCTATGGCATAGCCTGTTGCTCTAGGCTACACATCTGTACAGCACATAATTGTACAGAATAGTGTAGGCAATTGTAACAGAATGGTATTTGTGTGTCTTAACATATCTAAACATAAGAGGTTACATGTTGTGCCACAACTTTACAACAGCTAGGATGTCACTAGGCAATGGAAATTTTTCAGCTCCATTATAATCTTGTGGGACCACTGTTCTATATATGGTCCGTTGACCAAAATATCATTATGTGGCACAGGACTGAATTAAAACTAGAAAAGAAGTAAAAATTATAATTTTTAAAAATGGTCAGAAGATATGAACAGACAGCTTACAGAAAACTAAAAGCAAAAATCCCTGACATAAAGGAAGAAATAATCTCTCTCATAATGAGAAAATTGCAAATAAAACTATACTATAATACCATCTCTCACCTATCAGATTAAAAAATATTGAGAAACTTGACAAGGCACTCTGGATAATGCATTAGAATTACAAACACTCAAGTATATGTTCAGAGAAATACAAAATAATACAAACCCTATGGAGGTTAATTTTGTAACAGTTAAGAAAATTACAAAAACATATACCCTTCGGCCAAGTAATACCGTTTCTAGGACTCCACCCTGAACTTCATGCATAGAATTATTTATTAATATTACAGGATCATTATAAGAGCAGTAGTGGACTTATGGTATGTCTAGGAGTGCAGTTGTATGCAGTCATATGAAAGAAAATGGATAGTCTCTAGGAAAGAAAAATGTCTTCAAGGATGCATTATTAATTTTATTTTGTATGCTTCCTTTTGTGTGAGACTAAAAGGGAAATTAAAATTTTATATGTATAAAATGAATACATATATATGTACACATAATGTTTGTTTAGTTTTGTTAAAAGAAACATATGAAGGATAAATAGAAATTAATGAAAATAGTTAACTATAAGTTGGGGATAGAAACCTGATGGAGAAAATAGGGAAGGAAACAAAATCTCCATTCAGTATATTCTTTTAATGTAATTTTGACTTTTTAACTACCTAAATGATTTATGTATTCAAACAATATTAAATCAAACAGGAAAACAAACTCTAAAACTAAACAAATTGAAAGAAATGAGCCCGACCGTATATAGCATTGCTAACATCACATAGAGAAAACAGTTATTATAGGAAACTTTTGAACATAGTACTCTGTAGATCCCTAGTGGGATGTATTCTGAGGACAATAATAATAATTGCAAAGAAATCTTACACTTGACTCTGTTTAGTGACAGTAGTGCCATTAGTATTGTGATTTTGAAAATATTTTAGTTGAATGATAGGATAAAGCAAGTAAGTAAATACTTTAACGTTATTAGGAATCCTGAATTTCAGTGTAAAAGAAAGGACATACAAAGAGGTTTATAAATAAAACTATATTGTTAAATCTGAATTGAAAATAGCAATATAAGTTCATATTTTGGAAAAGTATACTTTTTTTAACTCTATCCACAGAAAGAGCCTAGAAGCAATGACACGTCAGTGGCAATGAGCATCTTTGGCACTCAGATTTTTGTTTCTAAATGTCATTTGCATTAGTTCAGGTCCACTGAGAAGCAGACTCCAAAACTGGACTTGATATGCAAAAGGTTTATTAGGAGAGGGAGCAGAAGGCATGGAGAGTCTTCAGACAAGGATGCAAGCCCAGTGTCTGTGGGGAAGGAAAGAGAATCAGACAGGAAGAGGGTCAGACTGCTGTGCATTTCTGAGAAAAGTTCAGCCAGGCCAAATGAGAGTCCTTGTGCAAAAGTTCAGCATCTTGCCAGAATGAGCCTGTCTTCACCATCTTCCTATGCTTATTCGTGGCTGGACGCAGCTGTGGGAAGTGTGGGCTCTGCCTTAATTTGATGGTGGGTACAGACCATCAGCTGCTAGTGCTGTCAGGCAATGGTGCTTCCCACAGCAGGAGATCTGAGCCCTGCATTTCCTTGGTTATTACATCATCCCCTACTGAAAGGAACCAAAGCTCCTCGGAAAAATAACCAATTCCAGATTTGTACAGGGAAGGTAGGAAGTAATCTTAGCTTACTTTTGTATCAAAAAATAAGAAAATACCAAAAGACTAACAAATTCATGTATAAAAGGGTTCAGGAACTATCTTGAAGGGGCTGCCACTGGACAAATTTGAAATAATACGTAAATCAAAAAGAATATTGAGTGCAATTTATTTAACAAATGAATAAATTAAAACCCATGGATGCATACTAAAGTGATACAAAAAGAAGAAAGAGAGAGAGAGAGAGAGAGAGGAAAAATAAAAAAAGAAAAACCAGGAAAGCTCTTCGTCACAGAATAATGCAATCTAGTCCTGTATATATAGAAGAAAAAATAGAATTGTTTTTTTAAAAAAAATCACCATTTTGCAAATTCCAATGAAACAACTGAGACAGGAAGATCATCAATGGATGCTAAAACTAATAGATGAAAAATTATTTGGCAACAGGTAAAATATCAGCTGCAACTACCTACTAATTATATAAAGAAAAATATATTTTTACAATGCACAGACATGAGGACCACCTCCTTCAGTGATCAAAATAAGCATCACTCGAAATAAGATGATCAACATTGCGGGCCTTCTGCCGTGATGCAATATGAAGTATACAACATCACCTATGAAGTGTTCTTCCACCCAAATTTAACCTAAATCTAATTGAGCTTCAAAACCTAATGGGATTAGGGAACAAGTTAAATGATCAATGAGGAAATAATCAGACAAATCCAGAATGCAAACAGCTCTAAGAAAATTGGCTTAGATTCTCCCAAAAGGGGGAGAGAGAAAGAAGAGACAGAGAGAAAGAAGAGAGAGAGAGAGAGAATAGTTACTTCTAGACTAAAAGATATGTAACCACTATATGCAACTCCTGAATCTCTGTTGCATCCTGGATCAAATAAAATAGCTACAACAGACATTCTTGGGACAGTGGGAGGAATTTGAATAAAGATGGGATATTTGATGATAGTACAAAATTATTGTTAAATATTCTAACAATGGTATTGTGATTATGTAGGGGAATGTCCTAATTCTTAGGAGAGTCATGGTAAGTATTTAAAGGTGAAGTGTTATGAGGTGATCCGTTTATTTTTATATAGTCCAGTATATACAGGATAGATATATAGATGTAAATTTAAAAAGTATGAAAAATGTTAATTTTTGAATGGAAATAGAACATGTCTTTATTCTAATAGTCTTTAAACTTTTCTTTTATTTGAAAATTTTCATAATCAAAGTTGATGGCAAAAGATAATCTGAGACAAAGATTCTCTAAGGAACAGAGTGAAGATGTTTTTAACCACTATAAGAAGACATTAAAGAGTTTATTAGATTTGATATTTCTGTGCAGTAATCACCCTGATTTGTGGAGGGCTAGGTCTATAAACACTAGCGTCTTTAAGCACATTTACTATTTTATTATTTCTTTCATAACTTTTCCTTCTTTTTTCAATTGTCACACTCTTTGATGGAAAGAACAATCATAAAATTCAAGTTGAACAATGAATTCTCAACTTCATTTGAAAGTGAGGTTCTTTTGAAAACTGAAGTAAAGCATCTTGATTTATATAATATTTTTAGTATTTAAGTGAAAGACTTTCACTTTCTAAAAAGTTATGATTATATGAGTTCAATTAATAATCCCAAAGGGTAGAAACTTGTAGTTCTAAAGCTCTCTGCACAGTTGCTAGATTTCAATTTAGGCAATTGACGAATGTGACTCCTCCCACTCGAGTATGGGCATGATGAGGGCTTATCTGGAAGGCTGATCACCAAGATTACCTTGAGTCATCATTCCACATCATAACTGTGCTTTTGTTGTGCTGATATAACCGATGTCACTAACTTGACAACTAACTATAGCAATTTGAATTGTGAAAGTTGCGAATGTCCAAACTATTTGAAAAATTTAAAGTTTACACAGCAAGAAACAAAACTTAGGTAATTTTAATTTGACACCATTTCATACTATGAAAATTATAATGAGCTTAAATCTCTAAATGAGTGAATCACTTTGTTTTCAGGACTTGAAAAGACTAGTTACCAGTATGGACTTTGTATTAGTGACAAAATACCTATTAGATTTATGAGCTAGGCTTTTTGTCATCATAATTCTGGATGATTTCTTTCTGCAGGCCAATTTTCAGGCTTGCAGGGAGGTATGGCCTTTATCAAAGTCACCTTGTTTAACAGAATCTGGCCGTACCAGCTTCTCTGAAAGTGTCAAGATGAGGTCAACTCCAAAGATAATAACATAGAATTCAAACAAAATTCATTTTGTTCTATATTGGTCTCCTTTCTGAAGTCTCCTAAATTATGAGCATAGTTTTAAGCAAGAAATGTTTTTAAAAACATACGTGTTTAAGAAACCTCGCAAATAACCTGCTTAACTGTCTTAAGAGAGCACATAAGGCATTAATTCTTATTGTAAATTAACATTATTTAGCAAAGTAGCTCTCATCATACATATTTCACTACACATTAACAATAAAGTACAAGAGTGCTTGCTCAATTGGTTAGTAAGGTCGGTGTGAACCATACCAAATAAATCACCAACTATTATTAAAGCACTGTTAAGTTTAAGGAACATATGGAGATTTCAAAGACATGAAACCTCTCTCTCTAAGCTTCGGACTCAGTCTTTCAACTGTTTTTTTTTTAGGCATTTGTTTATAAAACTCTACAGTGAATATAGCTGCAAATCAGAGATGGACACTGGCTCCCTGGTACTTATAGTCTTGTAGAGGAGATAAGGCTGACTACTAAATAGTTACAAAGCTGACATAGCTATGGTAAATGCTTCGGAAGTGTATTAAAAATTATAGTATGGGAGTTTGAGGAAGTTAGGAGAGAGAGATTCACAGGGATGGAAGCTCAACCTCAACATATCCCACGTCTCCCTTCCTCATGTGTTTACTCACTGCTTTCTTCAAAGAAATGATAAAGCACTAGAGATATGCCGGGCACTGGACTGGCATTGATGACAGAGCAATATCTTCACTTGAGGAACTTTCCGTCTCGTCCTCAAACCTCCCCCCTGCAGTGCGTCCTGTCTCAACTCACGGCACCGCCATGTTTCCTCTGTCACGCAGAGAACCTCAAAGTCCTCCTTGACTCCTTCTCCTTTGTATTCATCTGGAGCCCAGATCCGGTCAATTCTGCCTCTTTTACTCTTTACTCTTGCCACACTCCAAGCTTAGCTCTTTGTTCATACTTTATTACAATTGCACTGTCTCCTAATGTGGGATCGCTCTCCGTCCTAGCCACCGTCCTCACTGCCAGCAATATATATATATATATTTCATGCTCTCATGGCCCTAGCTCCAAAACAGTTCCTTGTTTGTTGCAAAATGATGTTTGATTCATTAGTATGAATAGTAATATCAAGAATATTGTAATCAGATACCAACCTCTACTCCCAGGTTCATTTTTACATGTCCTGTCTTCTGCACAACCCAGACTCCAGTCAGACCTGACTATTCACTTTTCTGGAATACGCCCTGTGCTTTCGTGTCCTGGTCTTGGAGTTCATTCTGCATGGATCACCTTTCCTCTACCTCATCCTCCTTCAAAGTTGTATTTAATCACTCAATCAAGTATCCGACTTCTTTTAAACTTTTCCCAATGCCTCTCATCCTAATTAGTATATACTTCTTCTTTTGAATATTCATAGCCTTTTGATTATACCTTTTTATTATGCATTGTATTTGATTTCCATAAGGATATCATACAATTTGCGAAACACTTTCACAAACTCCTCGTACTCACAACTCTGGTTTGAGTGCAGGAAGCCAGAGGGGGAAACAGGTTCAGAGAGCTTAAGGTTCATAATCAGGTCTCAGAGTTAATAGCTCTCCAACAATCCTTTGCTCATGCTCAAGTATGGAGTTCATATTTCAGATCAGTCTTATGGTCCTGTTTTCCTTATTTGACTCTGGTTTCTTCAAGGGCAGGAGCCTACACCTTGCTTACTGCGTGGAACATAGTATACCTCAGTGCAGACTTATCTAATCAATGAATTGAATTTCTCTTCCACATCACCTCTCTCCTTAGCTGAGGTCAATTCATCCCTTTGAATGAATTTAAGGAGCTAGAGGTCAATAATCAGCATTGGATTAAACGTGTCTACCTCATACCTTGTGTCCAGGTGAAGGAACTATGTGATTTTACCCTGTTCCTGAGATAAAGTCTCAAAGTAAAAACTCAGTTTTTACCTTCGTTAATAACCAGTCTTCACCTTAATTGCCTGGGCCCCCAAACCTTAAAAATCTCCCAATGGAAGGAAAACCTGTGGTTCCACCAAGAGCTTGTACAACAATAAAAGACCATTAACTCAAATACCGTGATCTATAATAATTTATTTAACTTGCAAATTATGGTAATGATGTATTCAAAATATTAGCTGCTAATTCCAAATGCCACATGTGATTTTTGTTAAAGCATCCTTTTTACTAGAAAAGAATTTTAAAGACCTCAATATCAATCACCATTTTGATACTATGAGTCCTGAATATTTACCTATAAATTATTGAAAAGTGGAAGGAAAAAGAAATGCGTACAACCCAAGTTTGACATGAATTAGTAAAGACTCTGTAGCCTCCACTATTAACCTCGGGTATCGGGGTTTTTATCTCTTTAGTCCATGATGACTTTGGCTCAATCATTACCATGTTATTTCACTATCTTGATATTGGAAGAAGTGATATCTCAGGATGCACTAGGGAAAAGCATGAACACTGGGATTCTCACTTCCATCATCAGAACCAGTTTCTCCACTCTCCTTCTGCTCTACGCTGCTGCAAGTCTAGTTTTGGAGTGTGAACTCTTCATATTCCCACTTTACTCCTTTCCAGTGAAATTAAAGAAATGCAACTCATCCAACATTTGGCAGCTTACTATCTGTCCCTCACATTTCAATGTCTCCTTGGATGTTGTCAGAAAAACAGATGGCTCCACATAAGAGAGCAAGACTGAGAGCTGTTCATTTCTACTTTAACTATATCTCAATGTGATCATCTTACCTGAATTTTAGGTTCCTTCTAAACTAGAAAGACTTTATTGTCACAAAGTAATGTTCAAAATAAATGATTAAAGGAGGGTACCCACATCGTGTGTAGTGAATTTAATCCAAATCTTAAATCTCTACCATAAAATTATTCTGTAATGAATTAGGAGTTTCAAATAAAACATACAAAGGACATTTTTGCTCTACTTGAAAGCATTTAGAATTTATCTGGACTGTTATCTTCAGTTTCAGGCATTATACTTTAAGAAAAAACTGATCAGATTGAAATATAACTAGAAGAAAATCACCAGGTGGTGAAGAAATGTGAAACTATGTCAGAAATGTTGAAGTAACTAGAGAAGTTTATGTTGGAAAAAATGAATATTAATGAAAGAAATGTTAAAACATCTCTTTAAAAAGTGGATTATATTTGTTTAGTATTTAAAAATTACCCAATGGATTTAAAATAAGCCCACTGGCTAAAAGTTCCAGGTAGAGAAAAACTAACAGAAAATTTATTTAAAGCCTAGAACTAAATTTTCAATGTCTTCTGAAAGAAGGAAGTGTTGCCTTGGAAGGTAATATAGTAATATATTCCCTATCACAACAGAAGTCCAAAGAGGGTTTGCAATGACTTGGTGGTCAATTCTGTACAATGGGTTCCAGCACTGAATGGCTGAGTGGGCCATGTGACCACTGGGCACATTTGCAACTAGAAATTCTATGATTCTCTTATTCCGTTTATGAAGACAGAGTTCTTAGAAAGGTTAAAAATAGCTTCTGAGTAATGCATTTCAAGCACGGAAATAAATAAAAGTTATTAATCCAATTAAAATGAAATTTATTTTCCCATTCTCTTAAAATAGATTATTTCAACTGATTTTTCTTTCATCTTAAAGGATCAAAGGAATATAAGTAGATAAATTATTAGGAAGAAAACAGTACACAATTATCTTTGGATTTATCCCCAGTTTGGCCAATTCTTTATGAAGCTGAACTAAAATTGGTCTTAGAGATGAGGACTTCATCCAATGAGATTTTACAGAGCGAGTGAAAAAGCACCTGGAAGGACAGTATGAAAAGTTTTAAGTTAATTTAAGGAAAAAGAAAAGAAAACAATTGTGAACCTACACCAGACTACCAAGTAATGAGTGGTATTGGAGAAGGAGAAATTTTAACATTTTTTACTCATTCATAATATTTGAAATGTGTTCCAATAATCCTATATTACTCTTAAAAGTAACACTTAAAATAAATTTTAAAATAAAACTAACAGATGACCAGTGCTTCTTCAGGACTGAATAAATATGAATGAGCTTCATTATAGAAGTGCTCAAAATATATTTTTATCCTTTTGAACAGAGTTCCGCCTTACATATGATTTGGTTTGGGGATTGTACTCTGCATAAAATGCCTATTGAATATAAATATATACCAATATATATTTATATATATTGGTATATATTTATATATACCAATAGGAATGAGAAAGGGAAAATGATAGGCTCTTCCAGTCTTTGTGAAACTTATAATCAAAGAGAAAGGTCAAGAAACACATCTATGAAATAACTAAGAAGCGTGTTTACCAAACAACATATCAGCAGAGTGGTGTTCGCTAGATGATAGTACAAACTATGCACATAGATTCAAAAGAAATCCTGAATAAAGACAGGGTTGAAATTAGGTGGGGTTGCACAAAAACATTTTCTGAATGATGTAGAGATGTTAATGCAAGTTTTTAAAAAGATAAGAGACTAGGAATAAGGTTAAACTAATTTTAAATCATATGACTCCTCTATCACTCTTTTAATTATCAAATCATTTCATCCATTATTTAAAAAGAAAAGAACATTCTTTTCATCTCTTTTTCCAAGTCATTTTATTTTTATTTGCTAATAATCACTTTCATTTAGCTTTGAGGAGAATTTTATGTTATTTACATACCCAGATGACGGATTGGTTTTGTGGTTCTTCTTAGGCATGCTGTGCTTTAGAACATCCTGTCAAAAACAAGCTTTGCTCAGACTTGCATTTGAAACAACAGAGGCCAGGGCAGGGTAGCTGCCTTCAGCTCACCTCAGTGAGCGCACTGCAGCAGCTGCGTAATGGACTTACTCTGTTCATAGTTATTCATAGAGCGGTTGCTGAAGACATAATGGGCAACTACATTCACTAATAATAACCCTAATACTTTTATTACTCTTTTTTTGCTTTTATTGCTTTTTAATAAAAGGTCCTCTTGAGTCCAATTTTTTATAGACTTTCTTAACTATTTCAAGGCTCAATTGCCCATTTGTGCAAAATTCAAGACCTAAGCATTCACTGAATTATGACCACTGTAGATTTCACTATCACTTCCATCAAAGGAAGAAGCAAAAGGAACGAGACAGGTTAAATGTGTGCATTATGTTGCTTTTAGGGTGTGTGGTAAAGAATGTATTGGACAGGTTAATTTGCTTAAGAAGTGTGTTAAACTGTTACTGGCCTTTCTTCACTGTGTTATGGTTGGAGCAACCAGGATTCCAGACCTGGATTCCAGTAACAATGTAGCATGCATCCAGCACAGTGTTAAACACTTTCACACACATAGACACAAACGCCCCTCAGTGAATCCTTCCAACAACCCCATAAGGAAGATAGTTAAGCCCCACTTTTGAAATTAAAAGAGGACTGCTCAGAGGACTCAAAGAATGAACTCATGTGAAATAGAAATTCTTAGCATAACCAACATGTTGAATAGACTTCTCCCCACGCATGTGCACCAGAGGTCTGACAGCCCTGCAGGTTTGCGAACACCGGGCTGGAACCTCCTGCTAGTGAGTGTGGAGACTGCCACGCCCTTCAGCAGTAGGTTCTCACCTGTGTGGCCTCTTCCAATATTTGGGGCCTCAAATAGCTTTTGCATACCCACTTTAGAGAGCCAGGCTCAGCTGTTCTGCCCACGCACACTCCTACGCAGACACCCTCCCTCCTAACTGTGCCTCAGAGCTTCCAAGGCTTCTGTGCCCATGAATGACATGTCATTGTCTGAGAAGCTTGCACACTTCCCGGGCAGCACACAGGAAGATTGACAGTTTGATGTTCTTAATTTACGCACCATGGGAATCGATCCAGTGTCCCAGCCCTACTTCCTGGGAGTTCGGTTCTGAGAAAGAAGACTCAGGTTCTGGGCTCTACTCTCTCCCAACTCCGCCCCTGGTAAGGGCTTCCTTCTGCCTTTCAGAAAGCAATTGACTTAGTGATGGTCCATCCTACTCTGCGGTTCTTTGTGAAAACATCTGCCCTCCCTGTATTGCAGTGTTGCCTTTCAGGATTTACAAGAAAATCATTTCATTATTCAACAAAGTCTGATTTTTACAAATCAAAAGTACTTGCTTTTAGGCTATAATTTTTTTAAGAACTGAAAAAACTGTATCTATTTTAGAACTCAAAGGAATTTCTTCTTTGTCTGGAGTTTTCTAAAAGAATAAAAGCCCCACTTGCAATGGCCGGAGAGGCATAGGATAATTAAAGGATGAGGAAATGGTGGTAGAAAATAAAGACAGTGGGTGGATAATATCAGAACTTTTATCCAGCTATTCTGGATTTTCATTTTTAAAAGCACAATTCAAAACTTTAAAAAGTCAAATTCAAATTTATCAAGATAATTTTTATTTTTTGTTTGGTTTTGCTTAAAGAGTAATAAAATTTTAAAGATTATTTAAAGTAATAACTTTCTGACATCTTCTCATAGTCCTTGAAACAGTATCTAAGGTAGAAAAGTAGAAATTATTGGCTTAATGACTATGAAGACATGACAGACTGCAAAATGCCTCAGATTAGGTCATCTGAAGCTTTAGGTGTTTCTTTTTTTCATGCAATTTTCATTTTTCAGATAATTTATGAAAAAGGTAAGTTGCAAATTTTAGGCTTTTAGCAACAATTATCTAGACACATAAGTAAAGTTTATTCTATAAAATAGCACTTGTTCCATCTATGTATTCAACAGCAGAGCTATTGAAGATCATATTTCAGTTTTTTTACAGCTATTTAAAAGCATTTATGTTGTTCTAAAATTGACTGTGGTGATGGTTGCACATATCTGTGAATACACTAAAAACTGTGACTTGTATACTTTAAATGGGTGAATTGTACAATATGTGAATTATATCTCAACAAAGTTGTTTTAAAAGATATGATGTGTTTGTCACTCGTCTAGATATTAGGTTATGAATTTAAATTTTTTAAAAAAGCTTTCTACCCTCCATGAATTAGATTTAGACTCTACTATTGTTCAAACCATCACTCTATTCTGCAATACCTATTTGTGTATATGTTTATATATCCAGCACTATTTCATTCAACAATATTCATTGATACTTGCTATGCATCAAACATTTTTCCAAGAGCTGGAATTGTAGCTGTGAATAAAGCAGAACAAAAATTCTTGACCACATGGAACTTACAATGTAGTGATGGATGACAATGAACAAATAAATATGTTAAGCATGCACCATGGCAGATGGCCATCATAGCCATTAGACCTGGGCAAGGAGGCTCCTGTCTGGGCTCCAAGTTTTAGAAGGACCTGTTCTGTCCCTTCACTGGCCATGCACCTCCTGTCCGGGCAAGTAGTCTACTGGGCCAAGCATATGTGTCCATCTTTGAGGGCTGGGGTGTCCATAGGCATGTACCTGTGTATTACTACAGGAAGGTGCTGAGGTGAGATATATAGAAGTTTGAGGTTTTCTTCTGTACTCTAGCCTCTAACCCTCTAAATATAAGAATGTACACTTTTGATTGATTGTCATTGAATGGGCTATTTTACATCTCTGTAGGGGTAGAAATTAACCTGTAGAAAAAATTATAGAAGTAAAAATAATTAATGTTCTTTGCAATGCAAATAAATTTTGTCTGGTAGAGTTTCCATTGATTTCTCCCCTGTAGAAAAGATAATCTGAAATATTTAATTGCCCTGTAGAATAGTCACTAGTTTTTCATCTATGAGTAACTTCATTTCAGCACCTCCTGACTGTATGTATGTGTCTATATGACATACATATATTCATATTTTTGAGATTCTCCTTTGAACTGGTATGAACATCTTACTAATTAATGAAATTTAATTAATTAACATCCCTTATTAACTAATGAGTTAAATGAATATTTGATACATGTTCATTTTTAATTGTATCAGAGCCATAATGCAAATTATTTTTTTTTCATTTTTGAAATCTATATACTATAAAGGGTTTATAATTTAAAATAGAATGATCAGGGAAGGTCTCACTGGTAAGGTGATATTTGGTCAATGATGGAAGGAGATGAGAAAGCTAGCCATTCAATAATCTGGGATGAGAATGTTCCAAGCAGAGACAAAAGCAAACACAAAGAACCTAAGAGAGAATATAGGAATTGTGGGGAAAAGAAACTGATTCCCTTCTATGTCTCACAACTTGAGAAAATTCTGTATATACAACTTGTAGGTTTGCAAGCAAACCAGAGACAGCAAGAAAACGTTGCATGGGCATGGGCTGTAGACATCTAGAGCATATGTATTTCAAAAGCAGTATATTACAAATGTCTGTGGGGACATTGCAAAGGAAATAACTGACCCTCTTGGAGGAAGGGGTAGATGCTTTCCTAACAAGATAACAATGACTATGGTAAAATTGGCAATGAACAATTTAATCATGCTGCTATTTGGATGTCCCCTATCTGGCCATTTTGAATAAAAGTTACAGTAAAGATAATTTTCTTTTTTTTTTATGATTTTGTCTAAGTCATGAAAAGAAACAAAAACAATTAGTCTCAACACAAGTTACTTATTTGAGTAATTGTGTCTAGCAGCCAGCACAGATACTACAGTTTTCTTTCTAATACAGTGTTGTCTTTAATTTTATACTAAAGTCATCTTGTAATGTAGTTACAGAGAATATTCTGAATTAAGATACATGAGGGACCTGAACCTAGTCCCTAAATCATCGAGACCTGAATAGTCAATGTCTTGGTCCATTTCTTGCTGCTCTAGCAGAATACCACAGACGGTATAATTTATGAAGAACAGAAGTTTGTTTGCTTCACAGTTCTGGAGGCTGGAAAGTCCAAGAACATGGCGCCAGTATCTGGCAGAAGGTGGAAGTGAGAGTGTGAGACAGAGAGGAAATAGAGTGGAACTTAGAACTTGTCTTTTATCAGGAGCTTACTGCCTGCATAATAGCATTAATCCATTTATGAGGGCAAAGCACTCATGACCTAATCAGCTCTTACAGGTTCTGCCTCTCAACACTGTTGCATTGGGGGCTAAGTTTCTAACACATGAACTCTGGGGGACATATTCAAACCAGAGCAGTCAGTAAAGTTAATTCACTGTATTAATTTTAGAATGCATAGGAATAGTTTTAAATAAAAAATAACTTTAAAAAGCAAAAAAGAAGTAATTTTCTACTAAACAAAGTTTCGTATATATAATATTTCACTAAAATTGAGCAGTTAGTGTCCTGCTTTTTATTTTGCCACAGAGATGAACAAGGGTCAGATGTAAGAAAGTTGTTATATGCATACAAAGCAGTTAATTTTTATTTCCTATCACTACAGTGATATTCCAAGAGCCTCTGTAGTAATGTCAAGCCACATATGAAAATAAAATAAAAATTTCATCAGCAAATAAGTAATTTCACATACTTTTGAGAGCAGACAGGGGAAGGTTGTCTGACTCATTTTCACTCTTATACTTGTGCTCTTTTGTGTGAGAAATATTCTGACATTAGGCCAAAGGATGAAGACACAGACTGTTTGTTTCATAATGTTTGTCTGTGTTTCCCTGCCTTACCTTTAAACGTGTATTTGTTTTGAACAGTGTAAATACATGACTGAATCAATGAAAGAACAAGCATTTATTTCCAGGGTCAAAAGCAGACTCAGAGTTCCTTCTGTCATTTTCCTAATCAGCTCTTCTTGTCAACCTACAACAAAAGTAGACCCTTGCCCTCTTTCAGCACACAGCACAGTTAAGCATGCAGAAGACAGCAAAGTGCACAAAAAATGCTTTGATATATTGCTTAAAATGCTATCATCATAAATACAGTGAGAATCTGCACCTGACCCCCTCTTAACTACAGACATGGTGCTGGTCTCTGGGATGTTTCAGAGTCTAGTAAACAGACATAATGAGGCAAATGATCCCAAGTGCACGATTCTGGTCATTTGATTCCATTTATGGCTGCCTTTAATGACTAGGGTCACTGACACATCTTAGCACTGACAGCAGCTGGAAGATCGCCTGTAGGAAGAGGCCACCAAAGGATGTTCTCAGGAAGTAAAAGAAATAGCTAAGAAAAGCAAAGGGAGAAAACTGTTAACAGTAAGAAAAAGAAGCTCTGCTTCCTTTACATATCTCAAAACTTGAGAAGAATCTACATACAATTTGGAAGTTTGGGGATGCAGACAGGAAACCAACAGGCAAACATTGCGTAGGTAGACTCGGGCTGCAAATGTCTGGCCAGTGGAACGGAGAATTGATTCAGGGAAACTCCGAGAAGTTTTAAGACAACTGGAGTGAAAGAATTTCTTTCACCTACAAGGAGTCATAAAAAATGTATCATTGGGAAAAAGGAAAAAAATACTGAGTTAACATTAAGTTTTCTGGTTTAAACTAATTAAATTCACCTAGTTCCATTATAGTCCAGTTTATTTGTATGTTGGAAGGTAAATAATTACCCAGTTTAGCGTCATGGATATTTTTATGAAACAGTATATCCATAACATTCTCAATCCAGGCCTTTTAGAGCATCAATAAAGGAATCTGTGTTTGTGTGTGTGTGTGTGTGTGTGTGTGTTTGTGTGTGTGTGTGATTGAATTACACATAGTTATTAAGAGAAAATTATTTTGTTAGTGTCATTGTGTTTTGAATATTTTGATTTCAAACAAGGAAATGATAAATTTGGAAGAGATAATAACCATCTTCAAAATTTGTACTTTTAAATTAGTATTCTTTCTATATATCATTTATTACTATAGTTTATTTCATTTATTTTTACCAACTACCTTCTCTGCCCCAGCCTCTGGATACAGAGGATTGAGCAATAAAATAAAACAGGCAAAGTACTTTCATGGAGCTTGCATTCTCTAAATGGAGAAAAAGAATAAACAAATATATAATGTGGAAAGGAGGGATAAGTGCCTTGAAAGGGAAAAAAAACCATAGGATTATAAGATTAGAGGTGGGAGTTGCCTAAGAGTGGTATGCTATCGGTAGACCAGGGTAGTGGAGATGCCTCTGACAAGGCAACATATGAGCCAAAATTTGTAAGAAGTAAGAGAAATGGCCATGAGTATACCTGGGTGTGACAGCTCTTTTGTGGTGTCAGCTTGTTGAGGCTACAGTTCCCAGTTATTCAATCAAAACCAATTGAAGTGTTGCTGTGAAGTTTCTTTGCACATGTAGCTAAAGTCCATAGTGAGTTGACTTTAATAAAGGATATTATCTTGAAAAATAATGGTGAGCTTGACTTAATTAGTTTAAAGGTCTTAAATGTAACACTGAGAGACTGCCCAGAGAGAGAAGACATTCTACCCGTGTACAATAGCTTCAGCCTACGTGTATGGCCATCCTGCTTATCAACCTCCCTTCCTGACTGCCTGCCCTACAGTGTTCAGAATGGCTGAGCCTGGCTCGACAATTCCCAGCCCCTTGTAATAAATGTCTTTATATCCTCTAGGTTCTGTCTCTCACTGAACCCTGACTGGTACACTGGAGGAGGGCATTCCAGGCATAGGAAACAGCAGGCCCTGAGGGAAGAAGCTGTTTGGCAGGTCTGGGAGACAGCATGGAGGCCAATGAGGCTTCAGCAGAAGGAGCAGGAGGGAAAGGAGGGAGGAACAGATAATTTAGCTCTGGACACATTATGGTCAGATGTTCATTAGATATCTAAGTGAAGAGGCCAAATGGGCATTAGGATATTTCAGTCTAGAATTTGGGGCAGAGTCTGGACTGGAGATAAGAATTTGGGAGAGTCATCAGCATAGATGTTATTTAAATCAATGAGAGTGCCTGAGCCCTGAGGGCATTCCAACATAAAGAGGTCAGCAGAAGACCAAGACGTGTACTGAGGGGTGAGGCAGGCAAAACACAAGAGAGTGGTGTCCTGGACACCGAGAAGAAGGTGTGCCAGCCAAGGCAGGAAGTGGAATGATAACCAATGATTGGAATTAGCAATGTGGGTGTCATTGGTGACTTTGAGAAGAATAGTTTTGGAGACAAAAACCTGATTGACATGGATTCAAGGAAGCAGAAGAAAGTAAAGAAATCATAGACAACGATTTAGTAGGGTTTGCTAAAAATTAAATTAGAAAAATGGCATGGTAGATGAAGGAGGATGTGCCAATGACAAGTTCTCCTTTAAATAGGGTTGTCTCTGATGCTCATGATATTCCCTGGTCCTCCATTAACTGAGTTCAAAACTGTACAAAGTAACTTGCTCAAAAAATACCTTTCAAACATTAAATTAAGATGATAATTACCAACATCATTTAGGAAATACTTTACTATTAACAGTAGCAGCAATGTTGAACTAAAATACTTTCAGAGAAATTAGCATTAGTATAAGGAGCATTCATATGCAATAATAACCACCCCAAAATTATTTCAGGTTCTTTAAATATTTCTATTTTTGTACTTTAGGCTTATTTCATTGCAAAAAATACGTTATCATTTTATGTGCTGCATGGGGTACTCATACAGTGAAAACTCCAAAATGTGGTACATGAGTCGAATTTTACTAAGCATACAGAGTTAATTTACCCAACAACACTAAGTGAAAATGAAGTTTAAAAGTGTTCCTAAACAGGAATGTCACTAGCCAAAAATCAGTATAGTTTATTGATATGGTACTTAGGAACTTCACAGAGCTAAATTTTCTCCCTTAATGTAGTGAGTTGGCATAGAGGCAAAAGTTGTAGAATAGAAAGAGGACTTCAGACCAGAAAATTTCAGCAGTGTATGTGTAGAATGAAAATAAACAAATTGCCCGATTCGTGTTCCTTTGATAAAATCCCAAATTAATCCAGGTCTAATTATACCCAACAGTGACCTGTATATTTGAATGTACAGTCCCACGTTCTAGCTAAACACTTTCTTGCTGTCATCTCCAATATGATTTTATAAATGCTAGTAATTGAGCAATTTGAGTTTATGCTGGCTCCAGTGATAAAATCCCTCTACAGATCATCAACATTTACTGTATTAAGGTACAAAAACTTCAATCTGGCACACCAAGCTTTGACCCTTTCGAACTTTATCTACTGCCATCTTATTTAAACCATTTTGTAGTAGCAGTCCCATTTCCTGTAGATAAATTGTCCCAATCACCCTTGATCAGTCAAGTGAACTCCTTTGCAATTTGTTTGGTCCAATATAGCACTTCGTCCAATAGCACAAAGTGGCCAGGTGGAAATTTCAGCCTCCAGTTTTATGTAACTATTCTATCTCCTGGTGGAAGCACTCCTTTCATGGGAACTAAAACTTTTAGATTGACAAAGCCCAAAGGTAAAGGGAAGGAAACAAATGTTTGCTAGGAGAGTACTCAGAAAAATTGTGAGAGGAGCCATAAAGTTTTTCAGATGTAACTATTTACAGTGATCAATGTTTTACTGACATTATAAATAAAAAGATTATAATTGTTATGTTCTAATCAAATAAGTAATATTTGAACCAATAATGAAATTTTTGGAAAAAATAAATACAGTTTTCTTATATAAACGTGTCTTAGATGATACATGATGGTATACAAATTAAAGTATTCCACAAGTAATTTACTCAATGCCAAAACCTCAAATCCTTCTACGAATGAGGTAGAACATAAAAGTACGTATGGCTAAACATTAAAATGCTGGGACATCACTGAGCACAGTGGGGGGGGAGGGGCATGCTTGAAATGTAGTTGGGGAAGGGAATTAGGGGTCTCAAAAAGGGGAGGAAATCCTCTAAAATTGTGGTATGTGAATAGCTGTACAACTTGGTCAATTTACTAATAATCATTGAATTGTACACTTAAAAAAAATAAATGCAAATTGATGCTAAAAAAAATGCTGGGACACTTTGCTATGAGACTTGAGCATAGGACAAATATAAAACATAAATTATAAGCTTTTCATATAATAAAAATGTGCTTCAATATAAGCTTATGCTTAGAGGATATGATATCATTGGGAAATAAATAAGGACCACAGGAAATAAAAACTTTTCTTTTTTACAGTTTTATAATTGCCTAAATTTTTTTATGTAGATATGTTGACTTTGAAGAAGTTGGCTTGAAATAAAAAAAAATATATAATTAACTTCTTTGTGAAAATGTTTTAAAGGCAGCCAATTCTTCAGGAAATGTAACATGGTCCACTGCCAGTTAGAATGAATTAATACTTAATTTTCCCAGGAAATATTTCACACCTGTTTCTAATATTTGTTCCCTTGGACTAATTCCATGCACTTGGTTCACCAGGTTCTCCTTTTTAAGTCTGCCTAGTCTAAAACAGTTGAGTAGAACTGTAATACTAAACCCAGGTGGTCTAAAAATCTTCCTCACTGTTGAATTGTGGTTGGCCCTAGTGGGTGGTGGAGGATATGTTGTTTAACAAAACACACCACCCAACACCTTCTTTAAAGACATAGACCACACAGTCCTACTTTCCCCATTCGTGTGGTTGCCTAATGAGATACATACATGAATTTAGCTTCTTCAAAGAAAATGATATAGCAACTTTCAACATAAACATGAACTGTTATGCTCCAAAGAAAGCAGGTGGTAATGAATCTGTTTTATGTGGTTTTGAAATCTAACTAAAGACAACCTGGAAAAAAAAGTGCTGGACATTTGAATGAATTTATCCCTGTAATGTGATGGAGTTTTATTTCCATTTCTGTAGTGAATTTTGGCCATTGGATTGAAAGCCATGGATGCAGAAATAAACTGGATCTTAAAATCATTTGTTCATGCAGGCAAAAATCATTTACTTAGTGTTTATCATGAAAGATAGAATCCATGGCCTTATAAAGGCCACAGTCTAGCGAGGAAGGCAGCAAAAACCACTACAGAAATATGGTCAATGCTGAAGTAGAGTTTGCAAAGAGAGTTTGCTACTGAATCACAAAGAAGGGGGATCTAAATCAGAACTTTGGGAGAAGGAAAAAAAAAGAAATACTATTCCAAGGGATTTAACTGAAGCTGAGCCTTGGGACCAGTAGGAGACAGCCAAGTGCAGAAGTGGGGAGAGTATTCCATGATGAAGATAAAAATCTGAAAGGGCAGAAATAGTAATTGTGTTTGGGAGATTTTAGGCATTTTTATGTGGCTGGCACATGGGCCATTTGTGGAGAACAGGTGGCAGGTGGTAAGAGATAACATGCTATGGGTAGTCAGGTGTTTAATCATGAGGTCATTATACCTGCACTTGGTTATTAGGATTTTGTCTAAGGGTCTGGTTAGCCTTTGAAGGATTTTAAACTGTAAGGTCACCTGGTTACATACATGATTTAGACAGATGCTTCTGGCAACCTGGCATTGATTGGGGAGGGTATCAGGTTGGAGATAGGACAGATATGGAGTAAGGATCATAAATAAGGTAGAGATAGTAGGAAAAAAAGGGTAAGGGGTGAATTTGGGAAATATGTAAGGGGAAGTCCAGAGGATTTTATGACATATTTTAAAGCGACTGGTAGAACAAAGTGTATCAGTATGCTAGGGCTGTCATTAAAAAGGCATAAAGTGAGTGACTTATCAACAGAAATTTGTTTATCACATTTGTGGAGGCTGGAAGTCCAAGATCAACGTGTCAGAAAGTTTGTTTTATCCTGAGGCATCTCTCCTAGACCTACAGATGGTGGCCTTCTTTCTGTGTCCTCACATGGCCTTTCCTCTGTGCATGTCCCTGGTCTCCATCCCTCTTCTTATGAGGACATCAGTCCTATTGGATTAGAGCCCTCCCTATAGTGTCATTTAACCTTAGTTACCTCCTTAAAGGTGGTATTTCCAAACACATGGTTAATCTGTGAGGCAGCCTGCCCAGAATGTCCAGGCTCTGGGTCAGGCAGATCGCCCAGGACCGACTGGACCCCCGTGGCTCCTGCAGTCTGGGCCGGAGTTGGGAAATGTCTGTGTTGGGGCAAGCAAGATGAAACCTGAGGATTTGAAGCCCCCCGAGGAGGACAAAGGTGCCTGGTGGGTAGAGCAGCAATATGACGCCTACCGACCCAGCTCAGGTCCATGGTGATTATGAAGTACCCCAAGGGGGCTGGGGCCCTGGTACTTTGTCCACAGTAAGCTCCCAGCTCACTGGTGTTGGCAGCTTTGGGGCTCACGGAGGTAGAGTGTCTGTCCAGCAGCTCAGGAATCTGCCAACTGTCAGCGATGTGAGGGAGGAAGAAACAAATCCCTCCACCCACCCTTTTCATGGGACTCTAAGCTTCTCGGGGGTTTATCTTTGCTGATATTTTGCTCCATCTTATTCTGCTCCGCAACTTCTTCCCATGGAGTCTCTTGTAGGTTCTGGTACCATTGCCTCAGAATTACATCCGATCTATATTTGTTTGTTTTTTCCTTTATTTGTTTCTCTTTCAACTAAAACTTTTCCTTCTTACTGAGATGCTCTGGCAGCTGGTGTCTCTGGTGAGCCATCTTGACTTCTGTTCTCTTTTCATTTTTTATTTAAGTAGATTTAGGAAACACAAGTGTCTTTTTGTTACATGGATGAATTGCACAGTGGAGAAATCTAACCTTTTAATATACCTGTCACCCAAGTAGTATACATTGTACCCAATAGGTCTGGTCTGGTTCTGTCAGTGGAGTTTTGAAGTTCCCCACTATTATTATGTTGCCATTTATTTCATTTCTTACATCTAGCAGTATTTGTTTTATTAATCTGGGAGCTCTAGTGTTCAGTGCATATGTATTTAGGATTATTGTATCTTCCTGTTGAATTAATCCCTTTATCATTGTATAATGACCAACTTTGTCTTTTTTTCATTGTTGTTAATTTAAAGTCTGTTTTATTTGATATAAGAATAGCTACTCCTACTCACTTTTAGTTTCCATTCACATGGAATATTTTTTTCTATCCTTTTACCTTGAATCTATGTGACTCTTTACAAGACATATGGAAGTCACTGAGTTTCCTTAAAACTGCTGTTTTTAATTCTCAGTTAGAAAGTTTACAAATCATCATCTTGTTAAGGTCAGTCATTGGAGTTTTGCTTTGTCCTTTTGGAGAGGTCATAGTTCCCTGCTCACTGTTGTTTCTTGTGTGTATGTGTCTATGTCTTTGTCATAAAGGATTAGTTATTTATTCCAGTTTTCTCTGTCTGGCTTGTTTTGGTTTTTATTCAATATATTTGCTTAGCAAATCTTCACTGCTAGGTGTTGCCTCCTTTTCAGTTCTACATGGTGCCTTAACCCCAGGTTTACCTCATCTCTATTAAATGGTTGGAATGCTGCCTGTCCTGAATGGGGGAGGTCCTAAAGTGTAACAAGGCTGGCTATGGTTTGTTGCCCAGGGGATGTGGGTAAGTTACCTCCTGTAACATGGTGCTGGTGAACGGCCACTCTAATTTGGTGTCTCTTTTGGCCAAGTTACAGAGCAGAGTTTCCAGGGTTGTCCTTCCCATTTGTCTCTGCCTGTCTTAGGGTTATTTCTCCTTTCAGTCAGTCGTGACATTACCTGTGGGGTTAAGGCAAGGATAGGTCTCCTGCCAGTGGACCCAAGAAGGTCGGTAGGTTCATTGAACACCTCAATTTACTTTCCCAGTGTAGAAACCATGAGTTGGGGGAAAATTTTCTGTGTAATTGCTGTTGGGCAGAATAGAGGAAAAGGAGTGTTGGAGATGTGGAAGTTCGATTCTCCTACTGTGTGCACAGAGTTTTTTCACTTCTTTGTGGCCCTAAGAATGGTCTCATCCTCTTACTTGAGCTCTGTATTGTTGCTGATGTAGATCTTGGAGCTGTGTATTTGTTTTTGATTTTCCGTGGGGAAAATTGAAGCTGGCCTGCCTCTCCATAGCCATTTTTGAACCAGAACTCTCCTATCCATGTGATGTCCTTATCTTGTTTAGGATTATAGTGAAACTAGACTCATAGTATGAATAGTCCCTCTGCTTCTATTTTCTGGAACAGATAGTAGAGAATTGTTACAATTTCTTTCCTAAATGTTGGGTAGAATACAACAGTGATATCATCTGGGCCTGGTGCTTGCTTTCTTGGAAGGTTCTTAATTATTCATATGGGTTTTTTTTTTTTTAGTAGATATAGTCCTATTCATATGATTTATTTTTCCTTTTGTGAGCTTGTGTCTTTCAATGGATTGATCAATTTCATTTAAGTCATCAAATTTTTGGACATAAAATTTTTCACTAGGGTATATATTTCTGTGATCATTCCTTGGAGTCAGATTCAGATTCAGTTGGTGCGGGGTAGAATGATTTTCTTTTCTTTAATCCACTAATTGATAGTGATGAGATTTTAGATTTAACAACCAGTAATGTATAAGAATAATCAACAGTTTTAATTAATGACCAGAGTTGAATTGTCTGACCATGCATCATTTCAGGGATCTTATAGTCTGCTAAAGAGGATGACCTTCATAAACAGAAAAGCACATCATTCAGGTAAATGACTATGAGTAGCAATTTCTCTCTACTAGAATCTTCATATAAAATCAAGGTACATTCTAAGGGGATTGGAGTGTTTTCAGTCAAGGCTTTGGATTTAAAAATCCATTATCCACTATATGTAGGATATTTTATTACATATGGGGAAAGAATAGACACATCATAATGAGTTAGTTTTAGAGACATCAGTATGAACTCTTGTTTAGCTTCATGTAAATACATATGGTTACATATAGAAAACTTATAGAAATGTGTATATATATACAGGTTAATATATACATATATATCTTCTTTCTCTGACGGGCCTAAAGTCAAGATAGCCCACTAGCAAAGAACATATCTATTCCCTGCTCTTGGCTTCTTATACTATTCTCCAAAAAAAAAGAGAACAGGGATTCTTAAGAGTAATGTTGATTCTAGGACTGGAGAAGGAAATATATAAGATGATCCTGGAGAATTCTGTAGTGTCTGAATGTGAAGAATTGTTTTAAAAAAATGACAGGGTATGGTCAAGGAACACAGAAGTCAACTCAAAGAGCCATCAGTGGCCAAAGCCAGAACAATTGGACCAACAAAATTAAGTAGCATTGAACTATAACCCAAAGTATAAAATAAATACTCATGAGTCCATACTGATAGAAATGGTTAAATAAATAAATAAATGGAGGAGAATGGACAAATATTTTGTGCAGAAGAATCCTGTAGACTTTCTGCTCTCAAAGAAGTAGAATATAATTCCCCGCTCCTTACCTGTAAGCTATGCTTAGCGATTTTTTATGTTTGTAAGTGTGCTTGCCAATATATTTGAAGATCCCTGTCATTTGCCTGAGGCAGCTATCTGGAAATGTTTCCTTTTGATCCAGAATCATAGAGGCATTCCTGACAGGCACTGGATACAGGGAAGGTTGTCTGTAATCTCCTCCTGATCAGGGCCCGTGGTACATTGATTCTGGCTGGATGCATGCCTCAGCAGTTTAAAAACACTTGTCACATTTCAACTGAACTTCTTTTCTCTTTTGCTGAGGACATGCTTAGAACCTGGCATGCCTCTCTCTCCCCCCTCCCTCTCTCTCTCTCTCCCCCTCCCTGTTGGTACTTTGGTAAATGACTGGGCCTCGTATATTGTGTTTGAATTTTCAATCTGGGTTGAAATTAATAAATTTAGGGGCAATAATTGATAATTTCAGTTTTGAATTCACAGTGTATTTGCTGTTTTATAAGATGCACAAAGGGTTTTTTCTCTACATTTTACAGTATTCATTAACTAAATCAGTGGAATGAATTAACTATAGTATAGTACTATCACCATATACAGTTATAGCTTCTATTTCATGTGAATAACTCCACTGCTGTTTATTTTCATGGTGTTTCCTGCTGGACAGGACTATGATAAGAAAACATATTTTCTAAATTGCTATGGTCAGTCTATCTAATCCACTCAGACTTGATACATGACATATGACGCAGCTGCTCCCACCGGAGTTCAGACACTAGACACTTCTGTGTCTTTCACTGCATCTGTCAGTCTCTGACCAGCTGCAGCTTATACCTACTGCCAAATAACAGAGAAAAATGTTTGCTGTGTCTTAACATGTGCCTGTTGAAAAATTTATTCAAAAAAAGCTCTAATTAATAATCAGAAGTATTAATTATGAAGCATGCCAAAGTATTTAGGGAAAAGTATACTGATCTCTGCATGTACTTTAAAATGCATCAAAAATAAGATGGTACAGCAATAGTAAAACAATAAACGGTAGGAACTAAGGGGTAGGTATACAGATGTTTTCTGTACAAGTCTTTAAACTTTGTAGTATGTTATTGAAATTTTTCATCATATGTCTTGAAAGAAATGGCCTATCAAAAAATTTTTTTTGAAATTTCATTCCAAAATTTTTTTGAAAATGTGTTGATATTGAAGTTTACTTTTAATTTTTCATTATTTATTACATTGGTATTTTAAATTTTTGATTGCATAAATTTTATTAGATATTCCTCAAAAGTGATCTCTGATTGTTACTTCATGAAAAATCTTATGAGAATCAGAAAAATAAAATGCTAAGTTTCTATTTCTATTCAATGTCAGAATCTTGGGGTTAGTTGGACCGTAAAGCGTTACAAGGTCCATTTCCCCCCTCCAGCTTTCCAAGCAAGAGAGTATCTTTATCCACTGATGCTATGATACAGGATGCTTTCTAGGCCCCGATGTTTGTTGGTTCTGGAATTAACAGAAACTTAAATCCCTCATAGTTGTAATGTCTGGGCAGCATCAATAAAAGGGAGGATCACTTAGGTATAGAAGTCCTATTGTGCAGCAACTTTTACCTCGTTGTAAATAGAAAGTGTATCCCGAAAAGGGGATTTTGTTGGATCAAAAGTGTCACATCTCATCATTACACACTCATTAACTCTACTTAACACCTTTATTAATATCTTTCATTCCATAAAGAAGATCCCAGTAAGTAGCTTCCAATGATTTTTTTTTTTTTACAGATTTTGTTGTATAGCATTTCATAAGTTATTGGTATTGCCAAGTGTTTTAACTTACAGAAAAGAGAGAAATTCTAAAAGAGAACTCACAACAGCTCATTTTTTAAAAAAAATAGTAGCACTCAGATAACCAAATAAAAACTCAAAGGTTCAGTACGCATTATATCATTCACATATTGGAATTCAGTCATGACATTTTATCCGGAAATCCTGCTACTGGGTGTCCAAAGGAAATAAAGTCAGTATGTTGAAGAGCTGTCTGCACTCTCAGGTTTACTGTGGCATTATTCGCAATAGCCAAGAAATGAAATCAGCCCATTAATGGATGAACAGACAAAGAAAATGTGGTATATATACACAATGGAAAATATTCAGCCATAAAAAGAAGGAAATCCTGTCATGGATGAACCTGGAGGACATTATGTTAAGTGAAATAAACGAGGCATAGAAAGTCAAATACTGTATATTCTCACTCATACGTGGAATCTATAAAAATTGATCTCATAGAAGTGGAGATTAGAATGGTGGTTACCAGAAGCTGAGGTGGTTAGGAGGGAGGATGGATGGCACCTCATGGATGGCTCCTGAGGTGGTTAGGATGGAGGATGAGATGTCAATCAAAGGATGCATACTTACAGTTAGGTAGGAGGAATTAGTTCAAAAGATCTATTGTACAGCATAATGACCCTAGTTAATGATGATATATTGTATTCTTGAAAAATGCTAAGACAGTAGGTGTTAAATGTTCTCACCACAAAAAATGATAACTATGTGCAGTAATATATTTGTCAATTAGTTAGATTTAACCATTCCACAATGTACATCTGCTTCAAAACATACAAACATTGTATACAGTGTAGTACACGATAAGTACACATGATTTTATGTCAATTTTTAAAATAAATCAATACATTTGAAACAAATAAATAAGTCACTAGTCCAGAGGCCTAGAATGTGATGTCTTAAGGTAGAAGAAGTTTATTTCTCTTCTGTAACAGTCACGTATGTTCATACTCTGTTAGCTCAATAGGGCTGCAAGGGAGACCTGAAATGCGTTCTGACCGTCTTATACCCAGCTAAAACTCAGGAGTGCTGTCATTAAAGAGCAAAGATACAATGGCAGCTGCAGACTCTGCCTTGATGATAATGGTGAAAAGCTGCCTTGTAATCTGTCGCGTTTCATACAGCCATGTGTAATGTTTAACATGGTGACTGGCAAAAAGTAAACAAGAGATAGTTGTAACTTGTATTTATAGTAATTATTATTATGAACATTTTATATGAACACAAGTCCAAAGGAAGACTTGTACTATTCAACTGGGCTCCAGGCTCAGAAAAAACTGTGTTGCCAACTGAAAACCAGCTAGAGCAATAATAGCGATCCTCTCCCTGCAAAAATCTATTAGAATCCCCTTCAGGAATTAAGTGTTATTCGATTTATCTTGGGTGGTCTGATTTTCTTTTTCTATTTCAGTTCAAGATTCCAAGGATAGTTATATCACAGTCAAAGATCTTAGTAGGATGAAGTTCTGTTTCCATGACTATCTACAGTGGTTTGTTTGAACGAAACAAGTGGATTATATATACTTTGCAGCAGATTTACTAGTTGCCAACAGAAACTATTTCTTATATTTACTTCCCATTTTCTTAAAACAATGAAAAGTATTATTTCATGAGATTCAAGTCTCATTGTCAATGAACTAAAAAGAAAAAATACAAATACCAAAAAATAAAAAGATATCAACATGTTTGTGAGAAAAAATTAAACATAGAATTGATATATGATCCAGCAATTCCACTTCTGGGTTTATATTCAAAAGAATTAACAGCAGGAACTCAAACACCCACACCCATGTTCACAGCAGCATTATTCACGACAACCAAAATGTGGAAACAAGACAAGTGTCCATTGATACACGAACGATAAACAGAATTTGGTAGACATAATCAATGGAATATTACTCAGACTTAAAAAGAAAGGAAATTCTGACTCTGTGTGGATGAACCTTGAAGACATTATGCTAAGTGAAAAAAGCCAGACACAGAAGGACAAATACTGTACGATTCCACTTATTTTACATACCAAGAGTAGTTAAATCCATAAAGACCAAAAGTAGAATGATGGTTGCCAGGGGCTGCGGGGAGTAGCTCATGGGAAGTTATTGCTAAATGGGTACAGGGTTCTAGCTTTTATTATTTTTTTTTTTTTAAAGACAGAGTCTCACTCGGTCACCCTGGGTAGAGTGCAGTGGCATCCTCCTAATTCACTGCAACTTCCAACTCCTGGGCTCAAGCAATTCTCCTGCCTCAGCCTCCCAAGTAGCTGGGGCTACAGGGGCTCGCAACAAGGCCTGGTTAACTTTTCTATTTTTAGTAGAGACAGGGGTCTTGGTCTTGCTCAGGCTGGTGTCAAACTCCTAAGCTCAAGCGATCCTCCTGCCTCGGCCTCCTGGAGTACTAGGATTCCAGGCATGAGCCACCGCATCCAGCCAGAGTGCTAGTTTTGAAAGATGAAAACAGTTCTGGAGATGGATGATGGTGATGGTTGTACAACAGTGTGAATGTGCTTCGTGCCACTGAATTATACACTTAAATGTGTCTAAATTGGTAAGTATTGTTGTATATATTTTAACACAATTTTAAAAATAAAATAAAATAAAAGATCATGAAAGGAAAATATATTTAACTGCATTGGGTTCCTCCTTCCATAAAATCTCTCACTCTATGACCCTGTTCCTATTATTGAGGGTCATCAGTGGACCAGAGTCACCCAAGGATCAGCACAAACATATGTACATAGTGAGCATTAACTAGTATCTTCCATGTGAAATAAGAGAGCGTGGCCGGGGCAGTGGCTCACGACTGTAATAATAGCACTCTGGAAGGTCCAGGAGAGAGGATTACTTGAATTCAAGAGACCAGCATGAGCAAGAGCGAGACCCTGTCTCTATTAAAAATAGAAAAATTAGCTGGCTGTTGCATACCTGTAGTCCCAACTATTCAGGAGGCTGAGGCACGAGGATCACTTGATCCCAGGAGTTTGAGGTTACAGTGAGCTAAGATGATGCCCCTGTACTCTAGCTGGGGCAACAAAGAAAGACTCTGTCTAGGAAAAAAAAAGAAAAAAGGAAGAAAGGGGAAAATAAAGCGTTATAGCATGGCCATAAGTCATTTCCTAAAAGAAAGGATAATAATATCATTTTCTCTTTGAGTGAATTATACTTTTTTATTATTATAGGGATATTTTTTCTTGTTCAGGTTTTTAAGTCATCTACTGAAAACACATTAAGTGCCTGCTGTAGATTCAGTCATTATATTTTTCCTTTACCAGACTCTCTTTGTGTTGTGAAATAAGATAATCTAATTTCAGGGCTGGGTGGAGAGAGAAAGGCTGAGGCAGAGAAATGAGCCTCAAAGCTCATGCCTGTCACTGAGGGCTTTAGAGTCATTCAGAAATGTCAGCCTTCGATGTACACGTTTCGGTGAATTTATGAATTTTTAATGTTTGGAGAAACATCAGCCTTTATTTGCAAAGAAGCCCAATTAGTCATTACTAAAGGACACTTTGTCGTCCACAGGGGAGCTCTGGATTCAGACGTGACCGGGTCCAGGGATGCAGGGCTCTGCTCCTACGTCCTAGTCTTGTGTCTTTCCTTCTTTGGGTCTGTCGGTGTCACTGTCTCCTACTCGTGGTTCACTCTGGTGCATCTACGTTGACATTCTCTTCTGCTTTTAGAACATGCTAAGCATAATCTTGCCTTAGGAGTTCACATTTACTGTTCCTTCGGCCTCAGTCCTCTTCCCCCAGGCTCACTCCCTCATTTCATTCAGGTCAAATGTCACCAGGCCAGAGAGGCCTTCCTGACCACAGTATTTAAAATATTACACAGACACACACACACACACACACAGGCTCTCACACACCCCTATCAATCCCTATCCTCTTGCGCAGCTTTATTTTTCTCCTGGTACTTATAACCATCTCTGTTTACTGTCTGTTTACTGCCTTCCAACTAAAATGTAAGCTTCACCTGAGTAGACAAGACTTTCTTTCTTTTCTTTTTTGAGACAGGGTCTTGCTCAGTGGCCCAGACTGGAGTTCAGTGATAAAATCATAGCTCACTGCAACCTTGAATTCCTGGGCTCATGTGATCCTCTTGCCTCAGCTTCCTGAATAGCTGGGACTACAGGTGCATGACATTACACCTGTAATTTAAAATTTTTTAAAAAAAATTTTTGTAGTGACAAGGGTCTCACTATCTTGCCCAGGCTGCCTTGAACTCCTGGCCTCAAGTGATTCTCCCACGTCTGCCTTCTAAAGTTCTGGGATTACAGGCGTGAGCTACCACACCTGGTAGATTTTCCTGTTTGGTTGTATTCCTAGTGTCTGGGGCAGGGGTCAGCAAACTAGGGCCCACAGGCCAAATTTGCACCACCAGTTTTTATGTGGCTTATAAGCTAAGAATGGTTTTTATGGTTTCAGTTGGTTGAAGAAATCAAATGAATGATATATGGTAATGCATGAAAATATATAAAATTCAAATGTCTGCATCCACAAATAAAGTGCTATTGGAACCTTAGCAAGGCACAGTCGTTTATTTGCATATTGTCCACGGATGCTTTCATTCTACTGGGGCAAAGCTGAGCAATCAGGACAGAGACCATATGTGCTCTTTAAAGCTTAAACTTTATGGAGAAAGTTTCATGACCTCTGGTCTAGAACAGCACCTGGCACATAAAGACTGATGAAATAAATGATGGTCAGCAAATGTGTTTTTGCTCTTTCAGTAAGAGATCTCTCTCAGACATCAAACAGCTATACACAGGCCGAGCACGGTGGCTCACGCCTGTAATCCTAGCACTCTGGGAGGCCAAGGTGGGAGGATCGCTCAAGGTCAGGAGTTCGAAACTAGCCTGAGCAAAAGCGAGACCCCCGTCTCTACTAAAAATAGAAACAAATTAATCGGCCAATTAAAAAAAAAGTATAAAAAAAATAAGCCGGACATGGTGGCGCATGCCTATAGTCCCAGCTACTGGGGAGGCTGAGGCAGGAGGATTGCTTGAGCCCAGGAGTTTGAGGTTGCTGTGAGCTAGGCTGACGCCATGGCACTCTAGCCCGGGCAACACAGTGAGACTCTGTCTCAAAAAAAAAAAAAAAGCTATACACAACTTTTGTCTGACTGTTCCTCTGATAAAAGGATTTAACTTCTGTTAATGATAAAGAAATTAAAACAAGTCCTAAAAAATATAGTACAAGAAAAAAGGGAGGATAGAATAAGAACAAGTATAATAGCAATAATATTATATCTTAGTATGTGAAATTGTGAACCATATCTCCAGAAAATTAATAAAATATTAATCGGTATATATTATGTTATCATTATATCCCTTACTAAATTCATTTGTTCTTTCCTCTGTGATGATATAATTTAGTCATTCTCTGATACGTTCTCTCTTTTAGCTAAACTGAGTGTGACTGTCAGTTCCCAAACAGACCAGATCTTCCTTACTCTAATAAATCTGCGCCTTCTCCTCCCACTGCCTGAGATATTTCCCTCTTTTGCTTGCTTGTCATTCAAAAGATGAGAGTTCAAATGCCACCACTATCTCACAACTCCCGTGTGAAAACTCCCATACCTGATTGCATACATCCATTCATTTGTTCATTCATTCATTCATTTATCAAATATTTGTTGGCCAGTCACTGTATGACACATATTGTTCTAGGTATTAAGGCTATAGCAATTGCTAAAAGGATCTCATTCTACTTTTGTGGAGTTATTATAATATTTTACTAAGGGAGGAAGATAATAAAAATCTTTTAATAAATAATATTATGTTAAATAGTGATATGAGCTAAAAAAACAGAAATAAATTTGAGTGTGATGAGACTGGGGAGAATGTATCATTATACTGTGCTGTGTAATACCTTACCCGTCTATCTGCTACTATTTACAAATAGCGTTCTATGAAACCGTGTTTACATTGTCCCCCCAGAAGGGATCCGTCTCGTATTTTCTTCTAGCTTCAGCACACAAGAGTTCATGGTGCACTGTAAGTGTTGGATGAACAGTGGGATGGTGGTTGGGTGGGTGAATGATACTCACAGTTAGTAGTTTCATTTCTGTATGTAGGAAGTGTGCAGAAATGGTAACTATATGAGCGTATTAAAATATTAGAAAATGTGCATCAGTTTCACAATTATGAAACTTGGGAGAGAAATAAATAAGAACGTTAAAAACTATTGATATGTAAAGGTCCATTTTAAAAAAGAGCATAAAGTCACATAAGGGAAAACATTCAGTGTAAATTTAAAATTATGCAAGTAGGACAAATTTCTGTTGCTGCGACTGAATCAGATAATTTTTTTAATCATTTGGTTCATTGCTTCACAACTCATCTATGCAGCTGGAATCTGGAAGGACCAGTTTTATCTTTTTTTTTTTTTTTTTTGTGCACTCCAAGGTCTATAAGATGGAAGTACCAGTTTTACACGGTATAAAGACTGCCGTCGTTTTTAAGTTGGGCTGACCACATTTTTAAAACTTGATTTTTCTCCATTGATTCCTTGCCATAAGAAAAGAGGGAAAAACACTGTCTCAAGCTAATTATATCCTTGTCTAATATAAAATTAAAAAGAGATAAGTGTCCAAGAGTGATAATATTCTGAGTTTAAAATATAATTTTAAAATTTTAAAAATAGGCAAGTCCCATACTCACCACAATCTCATATTCAGTGTATTCAAATGTATTCAGTAGATTCGTATGATAGGAATTAAACAAGCCATTATAATTTTTTGAGAGTTTACTTTTTCAAAAGAGTCAAATAAGGTCATGATTATTTCTTTTTCTCTCCTTTTTTTTAAAATTTGCATATAAATTTAAGGGGTACAAGTGCAGTTTTTTAACATGGATACACTGCACAGTGGTCAAGTCTGGGCTTTTAGTGCAACCATCACCCGAGCAATGTACATTGTACTCATTAAGTAATTTCTCATCCCTCACCCCCCACCCTCCTAACTCTTTGGAGTCTCCAGTGTCTATTATTCCACACTCTATGTCTGTGTGTAGATACTATTTAGCTCCCACTTATAAATGGGGACATGCGATATTTACTCTCTGTTTCTGAGTTATTTCATTTAAGATAATGTCCTCCAGTTCCATCCCTGGTTCTGCAAAGACATAATTTCATTCTTTTTCATGACTAAATAGAATTCCATGTAGGGTGTGTGTGTGTGTGTGTGTGTGTGTGTGCATTTTCTTTATCCAATCATCTATTGATGGGTACTTAAGTTGATTGTATGTCTTCACTATTTTGAATAGTGCTGCTATAAACACACAAGTGGAAGTACCCTTTTAATGTAATGATATTATTTTCCTTTGGGTAGCCACTCAATAGTGGGATTGTTGGACTGAATGGTAGTTCCATTTTTAGTTCTTTGAGAAATCTTTATACTTTTTTCCATAGAAGTTGTACTAATTTACATTCCCACAAACAGTATACAAGCATTTCTTTTTCTACACATCCTCCCCAACATCTATTACTTTTTTACATTTTTAATCACAGCCATTCTGACTGGTGTAAGATGAGATCTTGTGGTAGTTTTAATTTGCATTTCTCTGATGATTAGTGATGTTAAGCCTTTTTTCATATGTTTTTTTGGCCATTTCTATGTCTTCTTTTGAAAAATGTCTATAAGTGGTTTTTGCCCACTTTTTAATGGGTTGTTTTTGTTGTTTGAGTTCCTTGTAAATTCTCGATATCAGTCCCCTGTCCAATGAATAGTTTGAAAATATTTCCTCCCATTCTGAAGGTTATTTATTCACTCTATTAATTATTTATTTTGCTATGAAGAAGCTTTATAGTGATTATTGCTTGATGTCATAGTTTCTCAAAACTTTCCCAAGACATCTAGAGAAGACAGTTGTTGGAAATGTGCCTTCAAGAAATATTACTTTATTTTCTTTCCGTGAACTTAGTAGGGGGAAAAAATTACTTTATAACAGGACCATCATGCGTGGCTTTGTGTAGGCACATGCTGTGTGTGTCAGAAAGTGTGTGTGTGTGTGTGTGTGTGTCTGTGTGTGTACCTGTTATGTATTAGTATTTTCATGCTGAGAGCACTAGGATAACATAAAAGTTTTGGAATGTTTTTGAAAGAGCCTTACTCCATGCGATAAGAGTAGAGATTATATGATACTTGCTGTTGACATATCAATCCTAATTATAGAGGCTCAGTGTCTCAGCGTGATTCTTTCTTTAGACACTTGAAGACACTCCCATTGAAAAGAAAGACAGTTGCTCAAGTGTTTTTCTTTTTTTTAAATTTGCCTTGAAGTCATGTTTTGAAGCATGAGGACAGAAAGGAATAAGGCAGGGAGGCATTGACTCTAAAACTTACTTTCTTTCTACTATAGGAGAATGCCTATTTGTTGGCCTTCAGGGCAATGTGCAAAAGAACACCCAATTTCTAAGAATTATCAGAAAATACAATTGAATTGCCTGGAATAAAATTTTCTCCTATTCATCTGCCTTATGAATAGTTTTTCTATGTTATTTCTGTGAATACATTGTATAACTACCTTCTTATGTAATATCTCTGAATTTGAGTTTCCTGAATCTTCAAGAATAAAGTTTATAACTATGCAAACTAAACAGAGTAATCACTATAGCTTTGTGACCACCTGTCCAGCATTAAAAGCCAGAGATATTTGACAACAATCTGCTTGAGTTAAACTGACTTTTGATTCATAGAAATATTAAAATGTCACTTCTAAAACAATCATTAATGTAGTTGATTCTTATTGTTTTGGCTATATGAAAATATGATTACTGGTTAATCAAGGAAAAAACCCAATATTATTCAGCTAGTAAAAGAGAGTTTAATAAATGTGGTTTGAGTGTTGTCCATCTTGGCATTATAATCAACTGAAAGTTCATTTATAAAAAATCAGTAGCAATCTCCATGGGCTAACCAGAATGAGTCACCCCTGGAACCAAAGATTAGTCATTATTGTAGCAAAAAAAAAAAAAAAAAACCAAAATGAATCAATGAACGTAGAGAAAATCTGGATATTGCTCAAGACTTAGCTCAAATGAACCAGTTATTAGCATAAGCTAAAGATCTATATTTCTGATAATAGAAACACCTAAAAGATTAGTTTCACAAGGCACCACCCTAAACAACTGAAAAATGTTCTAGCACAGTGCAAATTTACTTGGTGTGAGTAATAATTTTTTTCTTTGAGACATTTAATATTTGCAGTGTTGAAAGTATGCTTGGCTCTATTGAAAGCTCAGAGAGGAACAGTTTCTGGGTGGTGCATAGTTTCCCTTTCCCACCCATGACAAATGTTCCCCCACTTGGCTTTTTGCTCTCCAGAACCCTTTTCCTTTTCCTCCTCCCCACCTGAGTATGTATCTATCTCATGATGACACACTAATATATAGATAGATAGATATCAAACATCTATTGATAAGCAAAGAGTTTCATTCGAGATGTATTCACCTTGTAAATATGCCAGGAGCTGAAGATTTTAGAACTGATTGGCAAGTTCAGATGCTATAAGTAGGTCCATATGGCTAGAAAGACGGGTTAGCTTGGGGAAGGGGAGCAATGGCATTACCAGTTAATGAAGAGCCAAGCAGGCTAAGCTCAGCAATTAGGAACTTCCAAACTACAAAGCATCATTGACACATGTTAAACAGTTACTATAAACATAACCACATTGTTGTTGTAGAAAGATCATCACTGCAGTAGCGTGGAGAAGGCCCACATTAGAGACAGAGGAAGGGAGGCAGCAGAAAGGGAGGCAGCAATCCAGGGGCAAATGATTACAGCTTGAATTTGAGCGGTGGGAATAAAAACAGAATGGAAAGGAAGGATTTAGCGACATTAAAGAGATAGATTCTAAAAGATTTAGAAACTGAATGGATGTGTCTAAGTTGAAGTGGGGATAAGCGAGGGAAGGAATTTAAGATGCATTTCGAGTCCCTAGCCTGGGTGACTGAATTTGTGAGGCAACTGGAGGAAGAATAGATTTAAAGATGATCTTTAATAGATACGGTAATGATTGTGATTTTGTTTTTAAAAAAGGACACCTTTATTGAGATACAATGCCCATACCATACACTTTACTCATTTAAAGGGTATGATTCAATGGCTTTCAGTATATTCACAGAGATGTGTAACCATCACCACAATTAAATTTAGACCATTCCCTTTACCCCCTAAAGAAACACCATGCCTTTTAGTCATCACCTCCAATGCACCCGCCATCTCCCTCAGACACAGGCAATCATTTATGTCCTTTCCATCTCTATATGTTGGCCTATTTAGAATATTTAATTTAAATGGAATTATACAATATATGATCCCTGATGACTGGTTTCTTTAATTTAGCATAATGTTTTCAAGGTTTATCCAAGTTGTAGCATCTGTCAGTATTTCATTTATTTTTATTGCTAAAAAATTTCCCATTATATAAGTAGCCACCTTTTAAATATCCACATCATTTCATGAGCAGACTGAATTGTTTCTACTCTTTGGCTATTATGAATAATGCTGCTATGAGCACTTACGTATAAGTTTCTGTGTGGACCCATGTGTTTTCATTTCTCTTGGGTATATACTTAGAAGAGGTATTGCTGGGCCACATGTCACTTTATATTTAACCTTTTGTGGAATTGCCAAAATGTTTTCCAAAATGGCTGCATCTTATTACACTTCCACCAGCAGTGTATGAGGGCTCCAATATCACCACATCCTCATGTGACCTTGTTATTATCTTTTTTATTATAGCCATCCTAGCGGGTGTGAAGTAGTAGCTCGTTGTGGTTTTTATTTGCATTTCCCGATGGCTAATGATGTTGACATCTCTTCATGTGCTGATGAAACACATGAAGTGATTTGTGTATCTTTTTGGGAGATATATCAACTCATATCTTTTGCCTATTTTTAAACTTGCTTATTTGTCTTTTTACTGCCCAGTTGTAAGAGTTCTGTATATAGTACAGATATAAATTGTGATTTGCAAACTTTTCTCCCATTCTGTGGGTTGTTTTTTCACTTTCTTGATGATGTCCTTTGAAACACAAAATATTTTAATACTGATCATGTCCAATTTAACTATTTTTAATTTGGGGGCTTGTATTTTTTGTGTTTTATCTAAGAAACCATTGCCTAATTCAAGGTCACAAATATTTATGCCTATATTTTTTCAAAGAGTTTTACAGTTTTAGCTTCCACATTTGAGCCTTTAATTCATGTTGAGTTAATTTTTGTAGATGATATGAGGTAAGGGTCCAACTTTACTATTTTGCTTGGGAAATCCAGTTCTCCCAGCATTTATTTGTTGAAAAGACTATTCTTTCCTACTGAATTGTCTTGCACCCTCTCATGGTTCTAACTATTAAATCAAAGTTAAGCATCTGACTTAAAGATGGTTAATCTATAGGCTTGTCAATGGTAATGGAGTGATCTCAATTCAAACAACCCTACCCAAATGAGAAAAAGCTAGGTCAGTAAGATTGTTTCCTCTGGGAAATTTGGACTGAGGCATACTAAAAGAATTATAATTAGTAATTAAAAGATTATGACCAAAAACATTATAATTCATGTAATAATTATGAGTGAACTGAATCATTAGTAAGAGAAGCTATAAGTAGAGAAAATATGGACAGAGTAGAGAATTATATCTTCAATCTGACAATGGAGAGGGAAGTAACAAGAAGACCCTGGAGATGCAGAAACTAAGAGAACTGAGTCAGGGCAAAGGCAGAGTGGAGAGTTGATGTAGACACTGTTGCTGAGGGTCTTATGCAACAATTATTGTCCTTGAATTCCTAAGAACCCCTTTTTGTGTTAGCCAGAGAGATGTGTTGATCCTTGCAACAAAAATGACCACCCATACTTGTTCCAACTGTTAAAACTATGGGCTCCATGGAACAATGTTAAAGGAAATGAAACAGGTTATGTCAGTGGGCCCAGTATAGCTTCTGGCTCCAAAGTCCCACACATGCAAATTCTTCTGATGTAGTCCCAGACTCACCTTGTAGGTTTCATGGGCACGATCTTCATTTTATGGTTATCACAGAAGCCCCAAGTCATCCTGTTATAATAAGAATACACGGCAATATGAGTCATAACTGAAATTCCTTTGACTTCAGGGGTAAATACGATAATAAATGATGTGTGAAACTTAACTGATGTACAAAGGGAGTCTGTGTAACTGACTTCTCTGTTCATATTTCCTATCCATCCACCACAGTTTTTTCAATTAATCTAAAGTCTTTTTGCTTATAGAAAATATTTTGGATCAGATATAATACTTTTCTTTTTCACCTAATAGGAAAAATCACATTGGAATTTAATGCACATGAATGCCATGAATACATGAGTGACCACACAGACACTGTATCAATCATGTTCTCAGCTACATAGTCTTTCTTTTAAACTCATTATGAACAGATTTCAAGTAATGTTGAAACTCTTTTTAAAAAATCACTTGCCAGTGGATTACATTTAAGGAGATAAGCATCTAGCCATGCAGCAAGAAGGCGGTAGTATTCAGACAAGAATGATAGGGTAGAACTCAGATTTTGGGCAAAGTTCCCAGGTAGGGTACAATAGCAACATTCTTGAAGACTTAGAACTTCATTCAGGTTTTCCTGAATGTTGGTTTTGCTGCATAGGATTTAATACTGTATAAATCCTACATTTTCTGTGAAAATAATTTTTACAATTGAGGCAGGTGCTATCATTGAACTGACTGTTAAGTATAACATATGTTTGTTAAACCCATGTTGTGTATAGATATCGTGCTGTTAAGTGACAGGATGGCAATATGAAAAAGAATCCATTTCTATACTCAAGGACCTTATAAAAGGAAAGGGGAAATGGGGGGGGGAGTTGTAGCCAATTTCTTGACTTAGAAAAGAAATGGCCAGACTGCTTTTGAGCCATCTGGAATTAGTAAAATTGCTAAAGTTCAAACTTCATCTCTATGAACCTAATCAAGTTACTCAAACTATCTAATCATCAATAAAAGTGGGGATAGTTAACAGTTCTTGCCTCACAGGGCTTTGGAGATGATTCCACAAAGGGACAATGAGATAATACATATGCTTGTCACAGTTCCAGGCAATAGTAAGACTCCATAAATATTAACTATTATCATCATTTTAATTAGTTAATTTTAATTAGTTAAATTTTAATTAGTTAATTTAAAGCTTCAGGCATATAATAAATTTTTTGTGAGACAGAATCTCAAAGTGGAAGGGGAAGACAAAGGCATATACTCTGAAAAGGCCATGAACGCCATAAATATCACTGAGCTTAAATCAAGAGTCATCTGTGTAACAGACAGATGCTTTCCTTATTCGTAATACTATCTGAACTCTGCAATGGGGTCAGTGATAGCTGCAGATGGCATGAAGTTACTTTGGCAATAAAATTCAAGTGATTACTGATCCTCCTTTTATTATCACTTTAATTAAAGTCACCCCTTTGAATTTTCCTTTTATATATTTTTGAAGAAGGTCTGCCTCAGAAACAACATTTTCATATTTGGCTTTCCAGAAAGATAGTATGTTCCATGAGCACACTAAAGTCAAGTTTGTTGTTATGTTTCCTTGTCAAGGATCACAACTGAAACATCATTTCTGCAGAAGGACATTGCCTGATTCTCCAACCTAAATTTGGTGACATACTGTTGCATTCTCACACTCACTCTGTGCATTTTTTTTTATTGGGCTTGTTACAATTGCCATTTGCTTATGCCTTTCTGTGTTTAATGTCGATGCCACTAGATGAAGTTCCACAAAAACTAGCACCATGATTACTTGGTTCACCACCAGCTTCTAGCATCTTGCACCATTTCTGGAAAACATTCCTTGATCAAAAGTGATTTTGTAATAAATTTTATCTGTTTCACTTATAGAGATCATTTAGTGCCATTTAATGCCCTCATAATGTAGCAAGGCTAAAAAAGTGCAAAGGAGAGAGAGAACGACACGGTGAAGACTTCAGGATGGCCAATGTTTAAGGTTCCCAGATGATGACACAGCACACAAGAGGCTTGAATAAGTTGAAAATGATTTCATTTTGGCTGGAGAAGAGTCGGAGGTTCAATGAGACGGGCATGGGTTTCAGTACAAGCTCATGAAGGATGTTGGGAAACAAGATGGGAGTTTTATGGCTTCTTGAGTTCCCCTTGCTTAAGAAAGATATGACAAACAGATTCAGAAGGGGCTCAGTCTTGTTCATGCTGTTTTTAAAATTGGATATCATTTGCATCAGCTCCTATAATCCCGAGGAAGCTTGTTTCAGTTTAGGTCTATTAGTTGTGGATGTTGTGGTTCCCCTAAGGGGAAATAAGATTTTCAGACTCTAGCTTGGAAGACTTTATTTATGTTAAGACCTCATAGATAAAATCATTTTTAAGTGTTAAAAAAGTTCCAGTGTTTGATTTCTTGTCTTTTCTGTTGAGTTATGCACTCAGGGGGATTATATGATGGACTTTACTTTGGCCCATATGAAAACAAAAAAAAAATAGATCATGTCTATAACCCACCCCTTCCCAAACTGAATGTGAGTTTCATGTCTCATTCATCTTAATGTCCCTATGGCCTAAAGCAGGGTCTGGCACATAGCAAGTGCCCAAGAAATATCTGTGGATTGAAAAACTCATGTAAAGGTGTCTCATCTGCAGGCCATCCTTTCCCCATATCCACACTCCCCACCCTCAACCTCATTAGCTTGAAGAATATGAGTACAAAATAAGTAGAGTCTGTTTAAGGTCAAAGAGATAGCACCATAAAAAAAAAAAAAATTCTGGCAGAAAGTAGCTAAGCACTGGGAGAAACTTCTCCATACACACTCTCCAAACAGGAAATCCATCTCAGACAAGGTCCAATGAGGAATCGGCAGATTTATCAATTTTCCGTGCAGACACCAGAGATCTGCAGGGCATTTTGGATCAGTGATTAAAGTGGGATTGAAATGGGATCATTTCAGGACACTAGTGAGAAATGACAGCGGCAAATCAACCGGGGAACAGTCAGTGTCCTTGGAGACACCAAGCAGCTTTGTTTAAACATCAAGCAAGAGGTGAGGAAGCCACTGTCTTCTCTAGAGGGCAGTGGTTCCTAACCATTTGCCGTCACATGCCCCTTGGAGAAGCTGATGAAGGCATCGAACACTCTGAAGACTGTTGTAAGCTTTCTGTAGTAGATGGGAAAGACAACACAGGTACATAAGAATATTTTTGAAACCCTATGACATGTCTGGAAAGCTTTTATAAATACTAAGTAGATGGCTCTTTACCGTCCTGGCCCATTAGAAAAAGACCAAACCACAAGCACACAGGGGATGCTCATTTATAAATAACTAAAGTGGGGCTAGACTGGCAAAGCATGGGACCCATACACCTTGGTGTCAGGGAAAGTGCCCTAAGGACTTCTGGGCTTTCTACACACCATGACTCAGTCATCTCCAAGTGGAGTGACTTATCAAATTGATACATTTTGTAAGAATGAATCAAGCACGCCTTACTTCTTGCTCTTGGGAGCAAACCTCGAAGCAAGATGTGCCCCAGAGATGTGGGTAACCTTACTCCTTTTCTTATGAGGAAGGTTCCCTTATATATCTTTATGACTTGGTACCAACGGGTGCTCAGTGTGTGTTACCTTTTGTTTCACTGATTCATTGATGTGTGTGTGTGTTGATATTAAACAAATCTCTTGGGCATCTCAGCATTCTCTGGGAGTCATTATGGAAGTTTTAGCACAAGCTTTTATAGAATCTTTAAAAATTGTGTAAATTATGTGGATTCTTTTTAAAATGTAAACATAATCTTGTGTGAAAATTAGTAATAAAAAATGATCAATGACTACTTGCCTGCCAATCTTGATAAAAACCACTTTGTAATTTGCAGAACAAGAAACAATTTGTGATGAGCTATTAGCTAAGATCTTTAAACGCATTTATATTTGTTCTCTAGCAACACACTCCATTGGGGTGGTTGTTTTCTCAGCATTTATTAGTGAGAATTTTTCCTCCCAGTTTACAAGGTTGGCTAAATGGCGATATATCAGAAAAATAAATGACAGTCAGACGAAACTAATTGTTTTCCCCAAGTGTTATTGTTAAAATAAATCTCTGGAAATTATTTAAAATCCAAAAGCTATATAAGGCTAAAAAGTACACTACTTTCTGACTTTGAAATTTATAATAAATTTAAACGTCACAGGTATCAACATGGACTTTGTTAAAAGGACTTACACACTGTTCAAATGGGTGCCTCTAAAGCACAGGTGGCTAGTGAATAGGAGAACCTGCCAATGTGCGTCCACCACTTTGGGAGACCCTGAAGTCTGGCTGAACTGCAGGTCTATTTTGAATGCCATGTCATTAAAAACAAGTTGAGCAGGTCAGACCACTCTTCATCAATGCATGTTATCAACAAAGACTGATTAAACTTTAACTCCACATGGGGAGCCTGTTGTAGACTTTTGTAGCTGAGAACATTGATGGGGTGTGTAATACAGGAAATGCATTTTCAGAATAGTTACCACCAGGCATTTGGTAAATAATATTTTTGTCTACTCTAACAAGATCGAGTGAGAATACATTTCATATATTCATTGTCTTTATTTTAGAAAAGTTTAAGTGTAATTTCATATGAAGCTAAATCTATACACAATAAAAATACTGTTCATTTCTAACAAATGTTGCTCCTCTGAGTATACTGCCTATAAAGAATGATTTAAGAATATTGAATTTGGAGTTGAAGAAGTCTTTATTCTATGAAATTTCACTAAATTATCCTGTCAACTACAGATAGCTATGTCACATTTGATATGAATTTACTAGTTTCTAAATAAATATGAAATATCTTAAAAGATAAACATGTAACCAAATTTGAGTAATTTCTTTGAAGCACTTAGTTATTTATAAATCTATTTTATTTCTATTTGAAGCATAAAAAGTAGTCCATGGAAATAATTTATTCTGAAAGTCTGATTTCTGAAATGCTAAATTAAGTAAATACTTAAATGAATTCCAGTTTTGGTGGCAGTAGGTAAAAATAACTTAAATGATAGTTTTATAAAATGTCACTGTTTTCAAGCATAATTACTATATAGAATAGATGATGAGAGGGGAAGAAATGGATTCTGAGGCCATAATCTTTTTCTCCAGAGTATTGTAACTAATCTTGTTTTTTATAGGTTTTTTTTTTTTAATGACAAGGAGGCAAAGTATCCAGAAGAAGCATGGATTATGTAGTTTGAGTTCATTAGGCAGAATTATACTTTTCAAGGCAATTAGGAGCCGCTAGAGACATCTTACAAAAAGCAGCGTATTCCAAACAACACCCAAGAAAGGAGCATGTAAAAGATTATACAGATGGAACGAAATTGTAGGTACATAGCTGATAAATGATGACAAAAATCCAGATCCAACACAGTGAAAGCCCAGACAGGAGTCTCTAAGGGGCTAATGTATGGAGGTAATTGAATGATTATGGTAAATATGGAAGAGAAACATGGTAGATTGAACATGTGTTTCCCTCTATTCCCTCCTGAAACTGCACTGAAAGGACAGTAAAGGGGTTTTTTAAGCATAAATCCCCAAGGACAAACAAAAGAAAAGATATGGCAGCAGCCAACTTTGGGAAGCTGGAAAGCAAGTGATCAAATGGTGACTAACTTGGCAGACTACAGGAAGCCAGGACACGAGCTGGTGGCAGAAAAAAGCCAGCCACAGACCATATGATTTGTAGAAACCAAAAAAGTCACAAAAATTGGGAGTGTAATACCATGTACCTCTGAAATGAGGTTGCATTTAGGACTGAACCTAAAATGGGCTAAGTGTCCATGCAAATAGCAGGGTTTTTTACCCCAAATTCTGTCCCTCACCCTACCCAGCCAAATGACTTCCCCTTCTCCATCCAGTCAGGAAGACTCGAGTTTGCCCTCCAGAAAGACTGAATTAGGGAGAATCTAAAGCCCGATCCCATGCTAATCTGGCAATGGAGTCAGCTTGCTGACAACTGGGGATTCAGCAAAAAATCTACATAAACAAAAGGAAAGTTTCTCATCCTTTGCCCAGACAACTCTGCAAAAACACTATCTGGCCAATACTCCACACCCTTCCAGGCAGAATAGAGAATCCCTTCTGGGAAACCAACCAGGCCAAGAGAGAAGACATACAGCTACTGACTGCTGAGGGCTTCTCCAACCAAATCACCCAGCCAATCAGCCTACAGTGAGACCTGCCACCTGAGAAGCCTCCTTCAACACACACACAAACACACGCATGCAGCTTCTAATCCATTTCTAGCATGAAAGACAAAGGCCAAAATAATCAAGTAAAGAACAGAGAAAATGCAAGTTGCAGAAGGAAATTTCTTATATCTCTAATTAGTGCTTCAAAAATATGAAAAAATTGTGGGTTTTTTTGTTTGTTTGTTTTGTTTTGAGACAACGTCTCACTCTTGTTGACTGGGATAGAGTGCAGTTATGTCATCATAACTCACTGCAACCTCAAACTCCTGGGTTCAACCGATCCTCCTGTCTCAGTTTCCTGAGTAGCTGGGACAACAGACTCTTGCCACCATGCATAGCTAATTTTTTTTTTTATTTTTGTAGAGACGGGGTATTGATATGTTCCTCAGGCTGATCTCAAACTCCTGGCCTCAAATGATCCTCCCACCTTGGCCTCCCAAACTGCTAGGATTATAGGTGTGAGCCACTAAACCCAGCAAAAGAAACACTTGGATAAGATAAAATAACTTAAAGAATTTGAAAATATGATAGCAGGAATGAAAAATTCCAAAAAAAGAGTTGGAAAATAAAGTTGAAATTTCCTAGAAAGGAGAAGAGAAAAACAAAAAGAAAAAAATATAAAATAAGTAATAAAGTTAAGGATTGACATCTCCATAAGAGACCTCCAGAAAGACAGAGAACAAAAAATAAAAAAAACTATATAGGAGAGATGATTTCTCAGACCTGGGCATGAGTTTCCAGACTCAAAAGGCCCACTGAGTTTCTAAGACAATTAAAGACCTTCATGAAATCACAGAATCAGAAAAATTCCAGAACTCTGTGTACAAAGAGATAATTACAAAAATTGCTGACAGAAAAAAAGTATGATTAAAACCAAAGGATCAAGGATCAAAGTGCCATCGAGTTTCTGAACAACCATTGAAAGCTGGAAAACAATGGAGAAAGGTTTAAAAACTCAGAGAGAAAATTGTTTCCAACCATCAAAATTATCTCAAAGGCCTTTTAAGATATACAAGGTTTCAAAAACTATATAATTAGTACCTGAAATTGAAAAATCTAGAAAATCAGTAAAAGCATTATATTTAGAACCATGGCGGTAAATACAAAAAAAAGCAGCTAAATGAATTCAGCATGTTGCCTCTGGGTAGTAAGAATTAGAAATGGGCAGGAGATTACTATTTTAGTTTCATACCTTGTGGAACTAATTGACTTTTAAAATCATTTACCTTTATAATATTGGTTAAAATAAAAATTAAATTATTAATACATTAAAATACAAAATAAACAAGCAATAAAAAATTAAGGAACAAAATAGTGCATATAGGTTGTTGTCATTTCAATACAAAAGAATGGTGGTATGCATACCTGTATATGCATAGAATTTTTCTAGAGGAGAGGAGGAAACTGGTAAGAAAAATTGTTCTTTAAAAAAAAAAAAAACTTTGGGTTGCAAGGGTAGGGAGACTTACTTTTAATTGTATATTTATTGTATTATTTAAATTTCTAACCCAAGTTATTTCCATTTTATTTTGTTAAAAATAAACTGTTTTGTTTGCTTTGTTTTCTTTTGTTTAAAAAATGGCTGGAGGCTAATTCTCTATAATTTATATTTTTTATGTTCTATGATTCTTTGTAAACTGAAGGTACCCATAAGATGCCCATATGTCAACAGTGTACCCCAGTCTCAGGATGGAGCTATGACAAAAAAATCCCAGGGACAGATGAGAATCTGTCTGGATTCCAGGCAGGACTACTTTAAAAATATATGAACAGATTTAAGTGTCAAAGAAAAAAGGAGAAAAGATGTTTCTGTGTGTGGACTATTGACATTTTTAATAACAATGTCTAAAGAAGATAAAATTTCAATTTGCAAAGAATCCCAGAATATAAGAAAACATATAAAGTATAGAAGACTAACGGACAGGACTTGATGAACACCTGGATACATACAGGAAAGACAAGCAAGAGTTTAAAATACTCCCATTTAACAATTCTTGAATATGGAGAATAGCCCACAGAGTTGCCAAATGTAAGGCAAAAGCGAAAAATAATAACAATGGAAAATATCCACTGGGCGCTTGCTATGTGCCAGACTGTTGTAAGCACTTTACATGCATTAACTCACCTAATGGTTCTAAGAACACTGTGAGGTAGGTGCTATTGCCAGCCTCATTTTACAGTTAAAAAACCCAGAAGTTATTTGCCCAAGGTGGTGTAAAGTTTATAAATAGTGGCTGGCAAAGAATAGTTATTACCTGTGCTATGTGACCCGATTTAATATGTGTCCATTTTGTTCTCCTCAACATACATTGCTCACAATCAGCCAAACTTACCTTCATTCACAAGATATCTATAAGGATTGAAAATGTTAAGCATATAGTGTGAGCTAAGTGATAAAGGATGAACATTTCTGTCTTGATGTCACATAAAATTTTCATAACTTGCTTTTCCATGTGAAGCAGATTCCCATATCACTGCCATTTTCTATAAGAAAGTGGTGTCAAGGATTCAGTTGAGTCCCGTTTTCCAAAAGGTGAGCATCACTTCGCTGATCCCTCTCCACACTCACTTCTGTTCTGATCCTGATTAGAAATGCATTTGCAGGACAGAGTTTTGGGGTTTGGGTTTGCTTTCTTCTGAGCTCATTGGCTGAACTAGGCACTAAACTTAAGATTTTGACCACCTACTCCCCTTGGTTCGCTAAGAGGTTCAACAAGAAATTATGTAATTATTTTGGGGTTGTTGATGCTTTCACTTTGTTTGTTTCTCATTACAGAATGACAAAGAAATGAAATGCTCAAAGGAATGGAAATCAGGAAATAGTCATTTTCTTGAGACATTTCACTTTCATGAGTTATTCCTTGAATGATCACGGCTCACAACTGATAAAAGAATAGGTAAATTTGTTGCAAGTTTGGGACTTCAAAGATGGGTTCTTTCAAGTTGACACTCCATTACCTCATTAAATTCCCATGAATGATAACTGAGAGCTTTTTATTCACAAGGGTCTTAAATCATTTTAAAACAAATGGAAATACTGGGTACATCTGAACATTTCTCACAGTTGTCTCAACCGTCCTTTGTTCTAGTAAATAATAAGAAATATAATCTAACTGCTTTATAGCAATTTTCACTTTTTCCAAATCATTTACTCCTAAGGATAGAAAGGAGGAGTATATTATTTGAGTAAATTGTCTGCTTGTGCAAATATAGTTATCTGTTTGTTGCTATTAGTATTCCCTCGTGATGTGGTCCCCAACTCCCAGGCAGCAAACCAGTACCAGTCTAGGGCCTGTTAGGGACCAGGTGGAAGAGCTCCCCCACCCCTGTCTGTGGAAAAATTGTCTTCCATGAAATTTAGGAATGGGGGGTAGGAGGAGTGAACTAGAGAAACTTCATCTGTATTTACAGCTGCTCTCCTCCCCATTGCTGGCATCACTGCCTGAGCTGCGCCTACTCTCCTCCCACTCCCCTCCCAACCATGGAAAAATTGTCTTCCATGAAACCGGTCCCTGGTGCCAAAAAGGTTGGGGACCATGGCTATAGTGAATGCATAGCATAGGCCAGTTTTCATGCACTAGGCATTTTCTTAATATTATAATAAACTTTCCAGAACTGTGCTATCCAATATGGTAGCCACTAATCAGATGTGGCTATTTAAATATAAATTAATAAAAAATAAAGTTAAAAGTCCAGTTCCTCAGTCACACTAGCAATATGTCAAATGCCCAGCAGTCACATGTAGCTATGGACTACCATAACAGACAGCTCAGGTAATAATCTGTACCTAATGGGTACAGATTAATACAGTCATTATTAAGGTGATAATTTAGATAACTAGAATAATAGGTATAGAGGTAAAAATTGTTTTCCTTTTCATCAAAGCCCAACCCTATTCCACAAATGTCTAGGACTTCAGCATTTAACAATATTGAAGGAATAGTTAATGAACACCTGTAAGTACTGGATAGCCACTGGTCAGCTAAGTGTAGTCCCTGCCTTTGTGAATTTGCAAGCTATTGGTAGAACTGATAGTCACATAGAAATCATGTCTATTTGCACATCAAGGGAATATGGCAGATGGGATCGTTAAGAAAACCAACATTAAGAATATCAGGGAAGAAATCCAAAACCTGAATAAACCAATAACAAGTAATGAGATAGAGGAAGTAATAAAAAGTCTCCCTCAAAGAGAAGTCCAGGACTTGATGGCTTCACTGCTTAATTCTACCAAGCATTCAAAGAAGAACTAATACTAATCCTACTTAAACTATTCCAAAAAAATGAGGAGGGAATAATCCCCAACTCATTCTATCAGGTCTATATCACTCTGGTACCAAAACCAGACAAAGACACAGCAAAAACAAGAAAATTATAGGACAATATCTCTGAACATAGATGCAAAAAACTTCAACAAAATACTAGCAAACCAAATTCAACAACACATTAAAAAGATTATGCATCATGATCAAGTGGGATTCATCCCAGGGATGCAGGATTCAATATAGGCAAATCAATGTGCCACATCATACAAACAGAATAAAGTAAAAAAACTATATGATCATTTCAATTGATGCTGGAAAAGCATTCGTTAAAATTAAACATCCTTTATGATGAAAACTCTCAAAAAAACTGAGTATAGAAGGAACTTAGCTCAACATGATAAGAGCCACATATGACAGACCCACAGCTAGTATCATATTGAATGGGGAAAAACTGAAAGCCTTTCCTCTAAGATCTGGAAAAAGACAAGGATGCCCACTTTCTCCACTGTTATTCAACATAGTACTGGAAGTTCTAGCTAGAGCAATCAGACAAGAGAAAGAAATAAAGAGCATCCAAATTGGAAAGGAATAAGTCAAATTATCCTTGTTTCTAGACGATATGATCTCATATCAAGGGAAACCTGATGACTCAACAAAAAACCTATTAGAACTAATAAACCAATTCAGTAAAGTTGCAGGATGCAAAATGAACATACAGAAATCAGTAGCATTTCTATATGCTAACCAATCTGAAAAAGAAACCAAGAAAATAATCCCATTTACAACAGTTACAGCAAAATAAAATACCTAGGAATAAACTTAACCAAAGAAGTGAAAGATCTCTATAACAAAAACTACAAAACATTGATGAAAGTAATTGAAGAGGACACAAAAAAATTGAAAGATATTCCATGCT
>CAUYRT010034415.1:0-84050 GCA_963574885.1 Lepilemur ruficaudatus | reverse complement strand
TATAGAAAAAATTAGCCAGGCATGGTGGCGCATGCCTGTAGTCCCAGCTACTCGGGAGGCTGAGGCAGGAGGATCGCTTGAGCCCAGGAGTTTGAGGTTGCTGTGAGCTAGGCTGATGCCACGGCACTCTAGCCCGGGCAATACAGTGAGACTCTGTCCCAAAAACAAAACAAAAAATCATACCTGGCACAAAATAGGCATTCAAATGATAACTACTGTTATTGTAGCTAAAAAGAGACCAAGCTTGAATTTGAACCCAAGTACATATGAGCCCAAAGTCCTTCCTTTTTTATCTTCACAAGTCCATGCTGTCTTTCTAAAACCGTGTCATATGACTACACCTATAATTTGCCATTCTTTTCACTGGTTTCTCTACTCCAAATCATTCAATTCTTCCAAGATTAAAAAATAAACCTAAACCCACCATGGTCTCACCATGGTGAGAAATACTAGTCCGAATAATTTTTACTTCTCTTATTTTTTATTATTTCTTTGCACTGTGTACTACACGATCTAGTTTTCCATGGGTTGTCATACATTTTTTTCTCTAGTGCTGTAAAAGTTAACTTGGGCTAGCGTGATAAAAATAAGACAGATTGGATGGCTTAAGTAATAGAAATTTATTTTTTCTCGATTCTGGAGGCTAGAAGTCAGATCAAGATCCAGCACAGTTAGTTTCTAGTGAGGGCTCTCTTCTTGGCTTACAAATGGCTGCCTTCCCCCATGTCTTCATATGGTGGAGAAAGAAAGAGAGAGAGGGAAAGAGAGGGCGCAAGAGTTCTTGCATGCCCTTTCTGGTATCTCTTTTTATAGGACACTAATCCTAACAGATCATGGCTCTACCTTTATGATCTCATTTACCCTTAATTGCTTCCTTAGAGGTCCCATCTCTACCCTGGGGTTTAGGGCTTCAACATATGAACTTAAGGGAAAGATAAACATTCAGCGCCTCCTTAAATATTCCTTGTCTTCCAAGACTTCAAACAGACAGATGGTACTATACTTTCTACTTCTTTTATATTTCTTACAAAGGACTTAAACTGTGACTAGGCATGTAGTAGAATGAGCAATATACAAATGAAATCTCATTTTACAAAATTTGCAAATCAAGAGAAATGGAATGACAAATACTATGATAGATGGGTTCACTAGTGTGAAAAAGGTCAGTGATGGAAGATTGAAGAAGGGGCAGAAGTTTAAAACTTCTTAGCTTTTTGACCTTGAAAGAGATTAATACCAATGTCCATAATGTTACCGTAATAAAATTGGGAAGGTGATTATAAATCTGCATGAGTAAATATGTGACCTAATAGTTTATTCGGGGTTATAAATAGAAAAACTTTACAATTCAGATGGTGTCCATTTTTTCACTGCTTCCCATAAGAATTCTTCACTGGAATCCTAGAGTTTGCTTTTTAATTATTAGTTTCCACATAGGCTCCATGTCAGTGAAGACAATAGGGCACTAAAGCCAAGCATAGCCAGGACTTTTGTCTCCAGCAGCACATCACATCTAAAACTATAAACTTCAAATACTTGCCTATATCCACCTTTTATGTGTATATATAAGCACATACGTATACTTTTATATTTTCGTATAATTGTTTCTTTGATTATTCTGCCCAAACAAAGCAATGTAGTCCGTGGGTAGGCAAGATCTCTTACAGCAGTGAAAGATTTGGTGATGGGCACTTAGTAGGACGAGTGAGCTGGCTGAGAATGGGGGCAGGCACCATGGAAGTAACCCTGGATTCAGAGTTAGAATCTAGGGTTCTTGTCCTAATTGTCACTAATCAACTGTGATGCCTAGGGCAAGCCACTTCAGTTTTCTGCTGTGCCCTAGTTTTTCTTGTTATAAATTGGGACAATAAGGCTTGCCCTACTTACCTCATTCATTTGTTGTGAGGGTCATAGGAGCTAATGTGTGTGAATGTGCTTTAAAGACATAAAGCCATCCGCAAATGCAATGCATTTTTATTTTGTATGTTGTCCAGTGAAACTATCAAATAAACATGTAGTTGGATGACACTCCATCCTGATTGCTGTGGATTATACAAACAGGCATAATAAATTGCTGATGTTATACCCTGAAATTGTATTTCCAGTATAAATTGATAAGGGAGTCAAAACAATTGTATACATATGAGACTAAGAGTATGTTAGGAACTGATATATTACAAACTGATAGCTGTAGGAGGTGTTGAGATAAAGACATAATAGCAAATGTGCAATCAAGATCAGTTAGTCTAACATTTGATAAAATAATAGTGAGGTTGAATGCTCTGCTGCTATAGAAATTCTTTGAAAATTTCAACTGAGGAGATGTGAAAGTAAAGAAAATTTTTCATCATTCAAGTAACATATTTTTAGTTGGAAAAGACCTTAGAGACTATTCCAACCCAATTCCCTTAATTTTGTAGATGAAAACATGTTAATTCAGCTTGCATATGTTTTGTTGAAGGCCATGCATCAAAGATACTAGCAAAATTATTCTAATATTCTAGTCACTCAGAACTATATTTGGAATCATTTTTCAAGTCCAAAGTGAGAGACTGACTCAAGGCGGTAGCTAGATTAAGAATCTGGGATTCCAAAGACAGACAATGCTGGCATGACTGGGCTGGGAGTCGGAATGGATTTCATGGACAGCCACAAGTAAAGGCAAGTTGGTTGACTGATCCACTCCAATAAAAGAGCAGAAATGGATCAAACAAACTCTGTAGGAAAGACTAGGCTGTCTGAAGGGAGACCTTGCCATGGAAACAATGTAGATTCAAGGAATGAAGCCAGAAGTTATTACTGGCTAGCCAATATAGGCTTGGGAACAAGAGCAACAAGAGCATCATGATACTACTTCCAGTTATAGCTGATTTTTATTGAGTGCTGTGGGCTAGACATGGTGTTAAGTGTTTTACATAATTCTATTCTTAAAATCTCAAAAAAAAAAAAAAAAGGAGATAGGAACTATTCTCCCACTTTGGAGGCACATTGGGAGAGTTGGAGCTTAACCCACACAAGTGTAAAGTCCACGGTCTTAACCGCTGTGGTCTATGACCTCCAAAATGGAGAAAAAGAGTAAGAAGACATGCTGGATTTAGCAACACCAGTACCTGATTTCTAGACTCGTTGGTAGGGGTGCATTGTGTGGCTTCCAAAAATGATCAATGAATTTTAATACAATAAACTACCCAAAACCTATATCTAAACTTCGCTTGTAAGTTAGCATCTTGCCCTGCTTCTGGGTCGTTCATATGCAGCTGGTTTTCCATTGTAATGTAGATGTAGCAGACGTGATAAAGGGGCAGGAGAGAGTGGGTTGGTGTTTACACCAAACAACAGTCAAAATAAAGTAACTGGGTCATTTGTATACTAGCCAAGTATTTATAGAATTATAGACTCACAAGTCTGTCAAATGCTGATGTATGTGGTTAGAATAATGATATCCATTCATTCATTCATTCCTTCAGCAAATATTTACTGGATATTCATTGTTTGCCAGGCTCTGTTCTAGGGCACTAGGGATACCAAAGTCCCTGCTTTCATGAAGCTTATACTCTAGTGAAGTTGAGAAAATAAAAAGTACAATGGTAATAAAATATCATAATTTTAGACAGTAACAAATGCTATGAAGACAATAAAAAAGGATATGAGGGAACATGATAGGGACAGGAGAACTTTTAACTCTCCACATGACCCCTTCATTAGAAATCCATGCGGGTCTTCCTTTCATAACTGCAGAATATTCCTCTAAAGTGGGCTTAAAATAAACCTCAAAAATATTCTTGCATTAGTGGGAATATCAACTAATCATGGCCCATTTGAAATATGGCCAGCCCCTGAAAAACCATGTCTTGTTTCTGTGTTACTACAGGATGCACAGGAGTAGAGTTCACCCACATTTTCCACTCCTTCCTTGGCCATTGGCTGCGTTCTCTTTCAGGGTAATACAATGCCGGGATCCCAATCAGCTGTTAAAGATTCATGAAATAACTGAGTGCTTTGGTCTGGTTAGCTCACAAATAAAGGCACAGGACATACATTTCCCTTGTTTTCTCATATCCATCCACAAAACTAGGCTAACAACTGGCATTCTGAAGTTATTATCAAGAAACCCCCAATATTGGCTGGATCATTTTCATGATATTGCCATTTTGTTTTCATAAGCAAAGAGGCTCCATTTGAAAAATAATGCCAGTTATGCTTTATCATGTAAATGTAAACCATCGTTGAAGTTCAGACACGTAATGCTATGGAAGTGTGGAGACCTTATTTTTCCAAATTGACAGCTCCCATTGTGTCTGTATGATTAATATTGAAGTGATGAATGAAAACTATATAACTTTATTTGAGAGAAGCTATGATAAAAATTTGGCTCAAGATATTGTTTTGGTGAAAAAAAAATCTTTAAAAATCCCCAGTTGGGAGAATAAGATTGGGAATGGGGAGAGAGGTAGCGAGGTAGGAATTGGGAAGAAATGTGAAGAAGAATGAGAAAGTCAGCAAGAAAGAGAGACGTGTTAGGAGGAAAGGGTGATTACTCCAGTCTTGGGTCTTGGTCAGGCACACATATCCCTCTCTCGTAATGAGGACCTCTTTGTATCAGATTTCCATAAAAATCCAGATGGATACCACACTCTTGCAGTCTTGTATGGGAGCTGCTCCTCTTACAAAAACAAAACCAGCAAGGATAGTCTACTTTGAAAGATTTCATTTGGTTTGGGCCAAAATCCCGCAGGCTTCGGTTAGGAGAGCTGTCCCCAGTGTTCTTCCTTAGAACCAGCACAAGGAATATATTTTCTTTCAGTTGGTTCAAAATCCCTGTGGGATGCAGGCACCATCAAATGCAGATTGACATCTATTTGTAGCACAACTAGAAAGGCAGTTTCATTCTGAATTATTTAACATGGTAACATTTTGCACATATAAATCATGTCCAGCTTTATTAGATTAGGCCAATTGAAGAAATATATACACCTGCCTGTCATGTAAAGCCCTTCATCTTGGGGAGTAGACTCCCCAGGGGGACATCCCAGGAAGTAAATTGAATACTGAGTGGTTTATCCAGTTATAGGGCCTGCATTGGAAATTGAAATTCCTGCATGGACATCAAATTTCACATCAAAAATGAGAACCTAGTTCATCTCTCTTGGTTACCAGGGTACTAATCACTCTAGAAATTTGGATTTACATGACTATGGCCCTCTGTGCCCTTTATGTTAGAGCCGGGCCCGGTCAACGTGATAATGTCCGTAAGGCCCTTTGAGGTCTTCAGATGAAAGGCGTTCAAAAAACACAAACTATGGCCTGCATAAATCAACCAAATGGCTTGATATAATTTCTCTCCAGCTTTGGGTTTACCAGAAAGGGACAGGAGATAGCAAATGGTACACAGTGAGATGAAAGGCTAGCGATTAATAGGCGACTGCTTTGTAATCAGATAAGGCATGATGATGCACAGCCGATAGGCCTGATTTCTATTACAAGAAAAAAAATACACCTAGGGTTGTTCTCATTGTGCTCACAAAATCTCAGAGGAAAATCTCTTTCATAAAAGCAGGCTGCATCTCAAATAACAGCACCATGTTAAAGCTCTTCCTAATTTAAGTTCAGAAAAAAAAAAATCACTTAGTGCCACATATGGGCACAGCATTGAAAAAATGGGATTGTATTTCTTCTCCTCTCACCCCCTCTCCTTTTTTTTTTTTTTTTTATATAAAAACCTTGTTAAAGGGGGAAACTATGCATCTGAAAAGAAAAAACGCGATGAGACCCAGTGCCATTACTTTGGATTGCTGAGAGGTGGAGAATGAAAAAGCCATTGGTCTCAGTTTTCCTGCCACAATGGCCTTTTATGAGAGGGATTAGACACGCCAAGAGCTGGTGCAGCGTTCACTGGTGCCCCGGACGACAATCTGGAAAAAAGACGATAAAAATCCGTTTGTCGTAAGGTTAAATCACCAAAGACTTCCTAGGTTGGTTTTTCAGATTGTTTTTTACTTTGGAAAGAAGATAAAAAAAAAAAAAGAAGAAGGAACGAAATATGGGCTAAAAGCTGATTTTTTTTTTCCTTTTCCCTTTTTTTCTCCTCAATGCAAGATGTAGCATTCAGAAAACATGTTGAGCTAGTTGAGGCATTAAAAAGATCAGTCTTCGGCTGTCGACTGAAAGGCTGCTGTGCGTGTGACTCACATACTAAATGGAAACCTGCCTTCGAAGCCTGTTTTACTGCCTAATTATATATACACAAAATGTAGCTGTCTGTTTCAATCAAATCATAGGAAAAGGAATAAAACTCCTCTAAAGATGCAATTTTCATGGTTTGTCATAACCTTAGAAACACTGCTAATGTAAAAGGAGGAAGTACAGCTGCACGGTCCAGATAAGGTTCCAGTAATTGTTTTTCTTTTAATTATTACTTTATAAAGACATTATACCTCCTACTCCGAAGAAGCAAAATTAGTGTCCTCTGTCTCCTCTTTTTTTTTTTTTCCCCTCCCTTCCCATTTTCACACCAAGCTTGTTGATATGCATTTCAGCTGTGGCTAGAAGCCAGCGTAGCTATGGAAATAATATTTAAGTAACCACCATAACTACAGGCTTTCAGAGGGTTTCAGGGAGGAAACCTTTTCTAAATTTATGTTCTGACTTGAGTAGAGCTTTCCAAAGCACGAAATAGAGTGCCAGGGATTGAGATAAAGTGCTTACGCCTAAACAACTGTTTGCACTTGGCTTTTATGGAAATAGTTTCTATTCTCAAGAGCTAATATTTTTAAAAATTATTAATTGTATGATCATTTTTTATTCTTGTCATCTTCACTGAAGAATGATATAATACAATACACAAAAGGCTTCCCTCCCAACATTTTATATATACAGATTTTTTATACAATAACCCGAAACTGTAAAGTTTAATAAGCCATTGCTAATTTACATATTTTCATAGATTCAAATCATTAAAATGCAATGATATTTTAATGGCTTAATATATATCTAATTGCAGATTAAAACTTCCTAACACTGGAGACGGTATTGAATATACCACCAAGGGACTCCAAGTGCTTAATCCGGAAAGCATTGGCAGCTACTAATATTTCTGAGGGAAACAGAGTTCATCACTGGGTGAGTAAATTGATTATCTTGTAATGTGCATGTGTTTAAAAAGTCATAATTTTAACTACACCTATGACCCTTTCCCTTAAATCTCTTCCCACCTATCCCCTGTTTTGTCTCCATCCCTATCAGGTTTGGGACCTACTGCCTGAATTCATAGAGTAGACAGCTTAGTTAAGAACTCTGTGATGATTGAGCAGATAAGATCATGAAGCTACTGTCAATGACTGGGAAATCCTGGGGCATATAAGATATGCTAGGGAATTAGAAACAGGAAAGAACCAAATGAGCTTAGACTCTAGAAATCACTGACTGCCTCCCAAATACCAAAATGGGGTTTGTGACCTGTTGAAAGGAAACATGTACGATCTTCATAGCTGCACTATTCACAATAGCCAAAAAGGTGGCAATAACCCAAGCACCCATCACAAATAAATGGTTAAACAAATAGTAATATATCCATATAATGGAATATTATTCAGCTACAGTAAGGAACAATAATAGATGCCACAGTCTGGGTGGACCTCAAAAACAGTATGCTAAGCAAAAGATGCCAGACACAAAAGGTCGCATATTGTATGGTTCAATTTATATGAAATATTTAGAACAGGTAAATCCATAGGCACAGAAAACAGGTTGTCAGGGATTGGGGGGAGGAGGGAATGGGATGTAAAGCTTAATGAGTATGAGGTTTTATTTTGGAGTGATGCAAATGTTTTGAAACTAGATAGAGATGGTAGTTGAACAACACTATGAATGTACTAAGTGCCACTGAATTTTTTTTAAGCCAGTCAAATTTAGCAGTGGGGGGGTTGAGCCACTGAATTCTTCACTTTAAAATTGTTAATTTTATGTTATGTACATTTTGCCTCAATGAAAAAAACTATAATCTCATCACTCAATCACTCACTCATACATTCATGACTTCAAGGAGCACCTATTTACTACCAACAATGTGCCAGGCACTGTAGTAGGTACTGGGGAAGTACATAGAATCAGCTAAGAAAGCCTCATGGAACTTGCATTCTATTTGGAGGAACAAAGCAAAAAACCAAAACAAACTTGGTAATTATAGATGGCTATCTGACAAAGAATGACAAAGTTGGTGGTACAGGGTGCCTTAGCTGGAGAGGTCAATGAAGGCCTTTCTAAGGAGATGATAGTTGAATTCAGACATGAAAAATAAGAGGCCCTACATGGGAAGAAAATTACTAGAGGAGAGAATAACATATACAAAAATGTTTGTCATGCTGTAGGAAAAGAAAGGCATCAAAACAAAGTGGGTTGAGATAAACATCCAAGGTGAAGTCAGAGAGGTAAGCAGAATCCAGGTCATGTAGGACCCTGCAGGTCATGTTCAGAAACTTGGATTTTATTTTAATTGTGCTAAGAAGTTTATAGCAGAGAAGTGGCATGCACTTTTCAAAAGATCATTGTCGCTGACTAATGGAGAATCAATTGGAGGACAGCCAGAGTGCCGCAAATAGACCATTCATCAGTAGCATGCACGCTGATGATGACCTAGCTAGGGTGTTGGCAGTGAAGATGGAAAGAAATGGACAGATTCAAGATCTACTTAGGAGATAGAACCATCAGAACCTGTCAATGGATTGAGTGGGCAAAAGGTAAATAAAAGGGAGCATCAGGGGCTACACCTGTAGTTTTGGCCTAGGCAACTGGGTAGCTGTTGGTGACACTTCCAGAGATTGAAGTTGTATTAACTTTCTACTGCTGATATAAATAATTACCACAAATTTAGCAGCCTAATACAATACAAATTCATTGTTACAGTTCTATAGATCAAGATGAGTCTCACTGGGCTAAAAGCGAAGTGTCATCAAGACCATGTTTCTTTCTGGAGGCTTTGGGGGAGAATCTGTTTCCTTGGCAATCCCAGCTTCTAGAGACTGCCTCTTCTTAACTCACGGTCTCCTTCCTCCATCCTCAAAGCCAACAAAGGAGGCTTTTGCGTCTAATCTCTCTGAGCTTCCTTCTGGTATCACATCCCCTTCTGAACATAACTGGGAAAGGTTTTCTGCTTTTAAGGATTAGACTGGGCCCACCTTGATAATCACACATTTTCACATCTCCTTCTCTCCTCCTCCTTATTCCGCTTTGAAGGGCGCCTGTGATTACATTGGATCCGCTCAGATAATCCAGGGTATCTCTGCATCTTAGTTACAACTGCAAAGTCCCTTTTACCCTGTAAGGCAAGGTATTCACAGGTTCCAAGAATTGCTATGTGGACATCTTTGGGAGAGACATTATTCTGCCTGCCACAGGGATAAGTGGGAGGGGAATAGATTACTATGAAAAATTAAGACTGAAATTGGAGATTCTTGAGATAGATACAAGTGGAATGTCAAATAGGTGGTTGGATCTCCCCTTGGATATATGTCTAAAGTTCAGGAGACAGGTCTTAGCTAACACGTGGGGGTCATGGTATTTAAAGCCATGGTACTAGATAAGATCACCTAGGGAAACAACGAGAAGAAAGTGTAGGACCCAACCCTAAAGCACTCAGCATTCTGAGTTTGGGTAGAGTAGGGGAAGCCAGCGAAAGAGAATAACTCAGATATGATAAGCACATTTCCTCTGATTAGGGAATTAGGAGGCAAAGCATTAAAAAAAAATGGTATCTTGGAAACTAACAGAAGAAGAAAACCATTTTAAGATGGCTTGAGGTCAGGTGTTCAAGACAAGCCTGAGCAAGAACAAGACCCCATCTCTACCAAAAATAAAAAAAATTAGCCAACTACTTGGGAGACTGAGGCAAGAGGATCACTTAAGCCCAGGAGTGTGAGGTTGCTGTGAGTTATGATGATGCCACGGCACTCTAGCCAGGGCGGCAGAGTGAGACTCGGTCTCAAAAATAAATAAATAAATGAATAAATAAATTCTTAATGTGGCAGAGAGATGGAATAACAAGTAGGTAAGAGAAGTGACCTTTAAATTTAACAATAAGAAACCATTGGTGAACTTGCTAAAAATATGTTTTAGTGTTGGATAAGTATGAGAAAACAGAGAATGTGAGATTAGACAATGCTCCGAGGAAGTTTGGCTATGAAGGACAAGAGGGAACTAGGCGCCACTTTTGTAGGTGTTTGTAAAATCAGAGGAGAGTTCTGGTGTTATATTTTGTTAAAGATGGGACACACTAGATTGGTGGTTCTCAAAGTGCAGTCCCCAGACCAGCAACATCAGCATCAGCTGAGAACTTATTAGAAATGCAAATTCTTGACTCCCACCCAAGACATCTGGGGTGGGAATGAGAAACTCTGGGAATGAAATGCACAGTCTGGGTTTTAACAAGGCCTCCAGATGATTTTGAAACCAAATCAAGTTTGAGAGCCAGTGCTGCAGTGATGATGGCTACGATCCAATGGAGAGACACTACAGAAGAGTGGAGACGTCTGAAGTCTGCAACAAGATGCAAGGAGTTAATAGGGTAAGTACGAGCAGGAAGGTGGGACATCGGTTGAGGTAAGGATGTTTTCTCCTGGTAAGGTTGCAGATCAGTCAACAGGAAGATAAAAGCAAATCATGACAAACTAATTTCTTTTCATTATAAAAAAGAGGGTGGGTTAAATAATAGGTAGAAAAGGGAATTCTATAAATATTTGATATCTTAATTTCAACAAGACATGTGACAAATTGCCAATGATATGCTCACAGAGCGGAGAGAGACGAAAATTGGAGACTAGGAGAGTTGAGTGGGGGGGGGGGGGCTGGTCAAACCCAGAGGGAGGTTTCTGAGGGAATGACAGTGGCAGGTCTCTCTGTCAGGACTTCCGTCCCCAACATTTTATCACCTACTTTGCTGAAGACAGAGGAAACGTGCTTATCATATCTGAATTTGGCACAAAACTGGGAAAGCAAATGTGTCTGGTGACCTAATGTGGATTCAGAAAAATCCTGACAAATTAGAATGATGAGCCAGAAACTGAAGAGAAAATTGAGCAAGGACAAAGCTTACGTATTTTATGGTATTCTAAATTATTTTTCATGACAATTTTGGGATGGGATAAGATTACGATTTGTACTAAGAGTAGTGGGTAGGTAAAAGTAAGGAGTTTTAGATGCTTACAAGTTCCATATGAACCAAGAAGTTCAATCTTAGCCTGCATGAATAAAAGTGAATTAATCAGGTCAAAAGATACTTCTGTCGTCCTCTAACTGTCATCAGACATGCCAGGAGGGTTGTGCACAGTACTAGAAGACACTGAGGACTAGAGGACGTCATGCTTCTAAATATGTGTGAGTGCAGTGCAAAGTCTGGAAGCCACATTATAGGAGGAATTTTGAAGTGATCTTGACTACATTCAATCATGTAGCAAGCATTTCTTGAGCCAGACATAATTCTATGTGCGGAGGACAGAGTAGAAAACCTAAATCCATATTCTGTCTCATGGTACTTATAATCTAGTGGGTAAAAACTAATCATAAACAACAAAATAAATAAATGAAGCAGATAATCATAAAAAACAATAATTGCTGTGCAGAAAATAAAACAAGATAATAAGAGAGAGACAGAGAGGGAGTGGGGCAGGCAACATTTGATAGAGGCCAGAAAACATCTTTCTAAGGACGGGCGCTGAAGCGAAAACTGGGTGGCTATACTCACCACTGCTGCAACTGGGGCGAAGCATTCTCTGCAGAAGGAACATATGCAAGGGCCACCAGGCAGGACTGAGCTTGGTGTCTTGGAGGAAGAGAAAGAGGACCAAGGTAACTAAGGTACGGAGAGGCCGGGGAAGCACAGCTGCCAGGGGTGTGGGCGGGGCTCAGACCAGTTAGGCTCTTTAGACCATGTTTAGGAGTTTGGATTTCATTCTAAGTGAAAAAAGAAACCAATGGAAAGTACTAAGAAGACAGTGATAGGACCTGAGTTATGCTTTTAAAACATCAGCTGGGCTTTTATGTGGAGAATGGATTGTTGAGATGCAGGAGAAGATGGCCTGAGGAGAAGGAGTAGGAGACCAGGAGGAAGGTCACAGCTGTGATCCAAGGGAAGCTCGATGGTGACACTGAGAAGGACCTATCAGGACGGGAGTGCTCCAGGGGGTGCACTGGTCACAGAACCTGCAAACCCTACACTTACTACAATCATGGGGGAAAGCCACTGGATAAAAGGAAAAGAAAAGGAACTGACTTCAGATCAAAAAGCACATGGGTGGGCAGATTTTATATTAGGTCATTAAATGTGAAATGTTGGATTTTGAGTCAGAAGTGCAGTTTATTAAATCTCAAACAAGAAGCAGTACAATTAATCAATTATGTGCTTAAACTGTCAGCACAGTTTTGCCATCTTAATGGCAGCTTGTTTATGCCAGCAGCGAAGAGGCCTGGAGAGCAGGTAGTGATGAAATAGTCGAAGGTGTTTCCACACCTTGTTGAGAATCGAGTATTTTTCCTTGCAAGAAGTGGTCCAAAGCCTGGAAGAAGTGGTAGTCACTTGGTGCAAGGTCTGGTGGATGACAGAGAGTTTCCAAGTCCAGCTTCTGTAGTCTGAGCAATGTTGTTTGTACAACATGTGGTCTGGGCAAGAGGATTGACCTGTTTCTATCGACTAATCTCTGCTGCTTAATTGCAAGCATCCTCATCATTTCATCCAGTTGGTTGCAGTAGTTGTTCGCTGTAATCAATTGACCAGGTTTCATGAAGCTGTAGTGGATAATACCAGTGCTGGACCACCAAACAGATACCATTAGCTTTATTTGATGAATATTCAGTTTTGGACTGTGTTTTGGCACTTCATCTTTATCCAATCATTTTGCCGAAGCCTTGCAATTGTCAAAAAGAATCCATGTTTATTCCATGTAACAATGCGGTGTAGAAATGGTTTGCCTTTATGTCATGACAGCAAAGAAGGGCAAGCTTCCAGACGATTTCTCTTCTGGCTCTCATTTAATTCATGTTGTACCCATCTATCCAACTTCTCTACCTTGCTGATTTGTTTCAAATAGTCCAATATTGTTGTAATAGTAATGTCAAACCTTGCTGCTAATTCATGTGTAGGTTGAGATAGATTTGTTTCCACAACAGCTTTCGGCTCATCACTATCCACTTTGGTCTCAGGTTGCCCACGTGGCTCATTTTCAAGATTAGAATCACCAGAATGGAACTTCTCAAACCACTGATGTACTGGTGCATTCATTAGCCACATGCTTCCCAAACATGTCATTGATATTTCAAGCTGTCTGCGCTGCAATGGCTCCACATGAAACTCGTATTGGAAAATAACACAAATTTTTGACTTATCTATAGTTTCACAAAGATTGCTCTTAAAAAAATTGACAGATCATCACAAGCCAAAATGTACATTTGAAAGACTGAGCATGTACCTTCATAATAAAAATAAAACAAGAATTGTTGAAATGAAACATCAGAGATACCAACTGTCAAACTTAATATTTAAGGAAATTGGACATTTCATACTTTATAACCTAATACATGCCCTCCATTATTAAAAAAAAAAAAAAAAAACAACTCTTACACCTGGACAGGGGAGAATGATCAATTCACACACACGTAAGAAAAAGAAACTCTTTCTGAAAAAGGATCCTATCCAATGAAATGTCATTGCCCTGATAAGACATCAGTCCTATGCTGAATGTAAAACTTGAGATTTACTATAACCAAGTCCAAAATCTTTTCGAAAGTCAACTTAACACTTTGGACTCTTCTTTACAGAGGGGCTACTTTGAGGTCTCCAGGTCTCCTTGACTCCTCCACGCCATGCCCTCTTCTTCTGCCAAACAAGCATCTCTTATCCCTTTCCGTTCTCTGCTTTTGGGACCACTCGCATCTCAAGCACCCAGCGTGGAGACCCAGAGTTATTGCAGATTCTTCCCTTTCCTCACCCTACACTGATTGCACCCAAAACCGTGGTCTTTGTTCTACCTACCACCACTGATGTTTTTTCCCACTACTACTTTCCATTGTCTTCCTTGCAGCCATCGTTGCTATCCTTGATCTAGTCCACTCCAGATCTCTAATCTCGCTACATACACCTGTAGGAATAGTTTCCTGAACAAATTCAGATCATGTCATTCAACATGTACCTGATGTAGCATTAAGTCTCCATATCTGCCTGAGGTAGGTGCCAATACTTCAGTTGGGCATTCAGGACCTTCCACCATGAGATTTAAATCTACCTTATTCCACACTCTTTCCATTTCTAAGCCCGAGAGATCTAGCCAGCAAAGAGGAAGGGATTAGTTCAGTGTTCACAGTAATGTTATATTCCATATATTATTATGCCATTTCATAAAGAAGGTAATTTGTTTGCAAGATGGCCACAACTCCACATTCACACCTACATTCCCACATTCACAGCTTTTGGCAATGTAACTTTGTCTTTCCTCTCATCAAGAGGTACAGTTTCTTTCTCCACCCTTTGAACTTAGGCTTGGCCAAGAGACTTGCTTTGGACAATGGGACATTAATAAATGTGATGTTAGTACAGGTTTAAAAAGTGTGTGCAATCTTCTGCTTGTAGTTGCAACCTTGAGACCATTTTGTGAACAAGCCCAAGCTAGCCTATTGGTTATGAGGAGAACTGAGGGCCCCAGGCAGACATGCACGTGAGACTCAGGCAGTCCCAGTCGAGTCACTGCCTAAGTCTGACTGTATCCTCACGCCTGACCCCAAGAGAGAGCAGAAGAACTATCCCGTGGAGCCCAGTCCAAATTGCTGACCCACATAATTATAAGCAAATAAAATCGCTCTTGTTTTAAGCCTGCTAAATTTTGGGCTGCTTTGTTACACAGCAATAAACAAATAACTGCTAGAGGGAGTTCTGGAGAGTTGCTCACTATCTCACAGGAAATAAACTGTTTGAGCTGGGATTCCAACCCAGGTCTGCTGACTGCACTGTCTGTTCTCTTGCCGGGACCTACACTACTTTCTCCAATGTGTCCCCAAAGGGCCATCCACCAGGTTAAACTATATGTGAGTGAAGAATGCATGATTGCACATTTAGTGAAAATCCAAACTCAGGGAAACAGTTCTCAGAAGAGCTGGACATGTAGCAATGCTGTTTGCCTGTTACATTGCGCCGTGTCTTTTAAAGTCCTCAATCAAAAAATAAGTTTTCCCTAGATGTGAAAAAAACCTCTGACCCAATTTTCTCTGCTTCAAGAAGACAAAACACCTTTGCCAGCAACCCTTTTCTTTTCTTTTCTTTTCTTTTTTGAAGCCTCCAACCAACCACATAGGCTTTGGCCTGGGAAGTGGCCCTAGTCCTTTTGCTCTAGGGGTGCCAGGTAGGGTTCTCCCTGGGTAGCTAGAATGGTTATACAGAAGGGCTGGAAGAATCTTGAGCTCTGTAACAATGATAAACATCCTGAAAAGTCACAGGCCGTTTTGCATTAGATCCTGTCTGAGAAGCCGATGATACCATGTCTTCAATCCAAGTTTATTGGATTTATTTGCATTTTGTGCGTTTTTGCGTTTATTTGCATTTTGTGCATTTTTGCGTTTATTTGCATTTTGTGTGTGCAAAGCACAGCAGGCCCTCAGACAAATGTCAGTCTGGGCATGAGGGTGTTGTGTGTGTAGTGAACTCTGCCTGGGACACAGACAGCTTGAGTTCCCAGGCTAGCCCACCGCTCTGTAGGTTTCTGGAGGGTAGCCCCTTGCCAAATATTTAAGTAAACCCAGGTTGTGTGAACTAGTTTTTATATTAGATAAACAAAACCAAATTAGAAGGATAAATCTATTATCTTGGAAATTGTAAAGCTATTATTGATTTAAGAAACTAGAGATAGGCTTGTTGTTAGACCGTTCTCTGGTTTGGAGTATCTGGATCATTGCAATGCAGAGAAAGGGGGAAAGCATAGGCTCTGAGTCAGAGAGATTTGAGATTGTGTCCTAATTAGAATACCACCTGATCTCGTGGCCCTGGGGCATTAAAAGTAACATAACTGTTAGAATTGTGAGTATTAAATAATGTAACAGCAAAGGTCTTAGTACATTGCCTGATCTCCTGTGGGTCCTAAATATATGTCAGTTCCTGAGAATGTTCTAATTTAAAAAAAAATGTATATATACATGTTATTTTTTGAATAGCAAGAATTAAACATAGGAAGGGGGAAGAATACACTTAAAAGTGAATCTTTATGCACAACATGGATGAAACTTGAAAAGATTAAGTGAAATAAGACACAAAAAGACAAACATTGTATGATTCCACTTATATGAGGTACCTAGAACAGACAAATCCATAGAGAGAAGGTAGAAGAGAAGTTACTGGAGGTTGAGGGGAGCGGCACGGGGAGCTCTGGTTTAGTGTTTAATGGGTGCAGCGTTTCAGACGCAGATGGACAGATGGCTGCACAGCACTGTGAGTGTACTTAATGCCACTGAACGGTACACTTAAAAATGGGTACAGTGGTAAATTTTATGTTATGTGTATTTTACCACAATGAATAAAAAGTTCTTGAATCTTTATTAAGTATCAAAATGCTGAGCACTTTCTTATGTGTTACTAAGGACATAAGAAAAAAAAATCCTCCAGATCTAGGAAGATAGTGTCATATCAGCTTGGGAGGCTAGCTTGGAATGTTAAATACTTCTTTTTCATATTCATTTTCTTTGTCTTCATCTCCACATCAGGTTGAATGAGAATTGATGGAGTAGAAAGCAGTTGGCTCCACCGCTATGCTTAGGTCAAGCTCTCCAAGAGGATGAGCTTATCCATTCTCCCTCATTGACTCCACTGGGATCCATTTTACTCTAAGTTGAAATACACATCTGGAAGAACATGAACTGGTAGATATTTGAATACGTAAAAAAGTTAGATATAGGGAAGGTGTTAATGTTGTTGGATCAGTCAGAATTCTTGCAACTGTGACAAGAAATCCCACTCAGTCTGGCTTAAGCAAAAAAAAAGGGAATTTATGGGCTCATGTCAATGAAGTAGTTCTGACTTTGGAGGAGGCTTGACCTATTAAAGACCTGGGTGCTCCGTTCCTCCACCCTGCCTGCCTCGTTGCACCTTCCTCTTCAGCCTCCACATGATGAACCTCAACAACTCCAGGCTTGTAGCTTCTGGTAGCAGAACGCCTGAAGCAATTTCCAACTTCACATCCTCACACCACATTAACCAGAAGAAGATGGGCTCCTTTGGGTAGCTCTCAGGAAGAGAGCAGGCACTTCTTTTGCCCAGAAGACCCAGTAAACATCTCTTCACATCTCACTGGCTCTGACTGGGTCACATATTCATCTCTGAGATGTTCAGTCTGACCAGGGAGATGTTATGCCAGTTGGCTTAAGCCAGGGTCAGGGTCACTCGCGGACTACATTGTAGTCTCTATGTGAATGGCTTCCCCTGCACAACCAGTCACAATAGCAACCTGAAATTTTATCTAGTTCCACTCCAAGAGTATTAACTCCTTGAGTGCAAATACTGTTTTACCAACTTATATCCACTCATAGAGTCTGCTGCTTAGCAAGTTCTTCTTGAATGATTGAATTACTGTATGAGTGTACAGAAAACTAGTTGGAATGTATAAACCTCTCATCTTAATATAACATATAATGATTTTTCCAAGAGCTTCTTGTTATTGGATGGTAGCAAATTCTAAATTTTTAATATTAATGAAGGTGAGACCAAGCATAAATGAATACAGTTTCAGTCTTCTGCTTTATTAGAAGGTGACATTTTTGTACCTCACATTTCTTATATCTGGTTTTCAAGGAAAATTTACTCATTGCAATGCAAAGCTCCATGAGCAGAAAATAAACTCTTACCTGGCTGGGCCTTCTCTCAGCGCTCAACACAGGAAAGACGACTGACTCTGATGGTTCTTGTATAAGTTGTACTCAGACTGTAAACACTAACTTTGTGTGTATTTTTATGATTTAATTTCTCTTTTTATGAGAGTATAAAATGTATTTTTAAAAATAAATAAATCTTTAATGGAAATGTATGATGGTTGACGTGGGAAATGTGTAAATCTGTCACATGCGGTGTAAGTACATATTTAAATATGCATATTATGAACATTTAAAGCTGCTATGGTTCAAAATACTGTTAGCCTCTTATGTGAAGCATTACTCTCTAAATATGAGCCCCAAAGCATCTTAAATACAGATTATATTATATATATGAGCAACCAATGTAAAATATTTTCAATCCAATTTTCAGTCTTAAATTTTCTCTGTCTTTTAGAAATTGTTATCTTATGTGCTGTTTGCTTTTTAAATGGAAAAAAAATAAACATTCTTCAAGCTTCTAATATTTTCTTTTTTATTTTGAGACAGGGTCTTGCTCTGCTGCCTGGGCTAGAGTGGCATCATCATAGTTCACTACAACCTCAAGCTCTTGGCCTCAAGCAATCTTCCTGCCTCAGCGCCCTCCCCCACCAGTGGTAGGATTGCAGGTGTGAGCCACCGTGCCCCACCCCGTTTTTTTTTGTTGTTGTTGTTAATGCAAATCTATCACATTAATGGGAAAAGATTTCTCTCCCGTAAAGTATTCCCTAGATTCTCTTTCAATCTTTTTTTACTTTACTGCCTTTGACATTCTCATCTTCTTCTATGACTTAACAACCAAGTATAAGTTGATAACCCCAAAATCCATGTGTCCTGCCCTACTGTCATTCATCAGTGCCACCATATTATGCCCAACATCCTAATAGAAAACCACCACTTAAATGCTCCCATGACTTCACATTCCTCGGTCAATGGTACTCTCATTTGCATAATCAACCCAACCAAATCTCTTGGCATCACCTTAGATTCCTTTTTCTCCATCATCTACCCTGTGGCTCCCTTTAGGAACTCAGTGGACTAGTCCTGTCACGTTTGGTTCCACGATGTCTCTCTCCACTCTGTGGTCAAATTTAAGCTATTTATTGCTTTTCTGGATGACTGTATTCTCCTCCTCTTTGGAAACAGTGAGTCTAGTTTCTTACCAACTAATCTGCCACGCAAACTGCCCTTGCTCCAAATAATCAGTTTCGAATATAACCTGATTATTCTAATTTTTCTACTGCAAATTCTTCACAGTTTTCTCATTCCTTTTAGAATAAAGTACGTGTTCAGAGACTTTTGCCATCTGGCTCCAACTTATTGTACAATCTTATTTTCTGCCACTCCCTCCAGCTCTTCCTCAACATCTTGCTTTCTGCTCCGGCCCCATCAGATCACTCATTAGTCTGTGAAAACACACTGGCCCTCTCTGTTCGCTATGCCTTGATTGCCTTTCTCACCTTTATGTCCATCTAAAGTTAACTTTGGTAAAATATATTCTGATTTCCCATCACAAGCAGCCATTCACTCTTCTGTGCTCCCACCAAACCATGTTCCCATTATGCGTTCCTGGTATCAGTCTTCCTGGGTTGGTTCTGCACTTTCTGGAGGAGGCAGGGACAGAAAGGGCTGCATTTCATGCATTTTGCATGGACAGCTCCTAGCTGGTGCTTTGTGTCTAGTGTGTAATAAAAAAATGTTTGTGAATGAGTCTTTATTTTGAATGTTCAGAAAGACCTTAAATTTAACCTATAAACTTCCAGAAATAGGAAAAAGGAGGCTTACAAATTCATAGCAGCTTATGACCACATGTAGTAAAAGTAAGCAAGTTATATCCCAGACAAACTGCAGCAAGGTAAACCCATTTTGCTACAGTCCCTGCTCTGCCTTTTAAGAAATGTCTAATTTGAGATCCCTTTCACGTGTTCCTCTTCCAAGGCTTAATGTACGTGATTAATCTTGACTTGCCTTAATACTGCTAGGAATGTGGCAATGACCTCAGCTGAACACTGGCAAAGTGATTAATGTTACATGAACTGGATGAGGTTTTTTTTTTTTCTCCCCCTTTCTAGCTCCTGAATAAACACATTCATGCAAGATTCGGTTGCAGACCTTTGCTCGATGGAAAACGTACCGTGATTTCAAAGAGTAATGTTTCAGATGCAATAAACAACATTAAAGGAAACACAGTTCTTGTTAAAGAAAATGCTGTTTCAGAATAAAGTCCCAGTGATCATAAAAGATATATGATGCAATAAACAAAATGAACCATAGGCAGACAGGTCCACTCGATGACTAACCACTGATTGAATTTTCCAACACTCCTAGACTTCCTGAGAGATAAACTATTCACAAAAAGGTCCATGTTAAATATAAGGCTATCATTTCTTTTTTATATTTCTAGTGAGGTCCAAGAACAGTAGAGGATTTTCCTCTTTTTTTTTTCCTATTGGTTGTTTGTGTTTTTGAATTTTTTATGATGTGGGAAGACTGGCAAACAGTTGCTATGATTGTCAAATGCCTTAAATCAAGAAAGGGAAATGCAATAAAACACAGTTTCCATGGTAACACGTTGTAACCTAGTACCTCTGGATTATGAGGCAGCTCACATCTATGATCATTACGTGTTGACAGGCATAAATTGAGCCTAAAAGCATTAATTTCAGAGATAAAACTGGAATGTGGAGCTAAGTTATAATAATGTTTAAATATTTCCAAAGTAGTGGCAGTAAATCAATACTGGTTGTGTTACTATTTAAATAATGTTAATAAACTAAACACAACCCCTTTAAAAAATTTACAAGCTTTTCTCTAAAGATGGTGTAACAAATGTGTGTACAGTTGGCCATCCATATCCATGGGTTCCACATCTGTAGAGTCAATCAACCTCAGATTGAAAATATTTGGAGCAAAAACAAGTTCCACAAAGTTCCAAAAGGCAAAACTTGAACTTGCCTCGTGCCAAGCACTATGTTGAATCCAGGTGAATGAAGTGATGAGTAGGCATTGTATTAAGTACTATAAGCAACCTAGAGATGAATTAAAGTACATGGAGAATGTGCATAAGTTACTTGCAAATACTATGCCATTTTATTAATATATAAGGGACTGAACATTTGCTTATTGTGGTATCTGCGGGGGGTTCTGGAATCAATCCCCCATGGACACGGAGGGACAACTGTACCCTCTTGAGGGGGCAAGTGGTAGCTGACATATTTTTGATAGGGTTAAAAGAGATCCAGCATCAGCAATGATATGGAATGATAGCCAGACATCTTAATGAAGGAATCGTTCTAACATGGAAGTAATTCCTAAGGATCTTGGTAGTAGAGAAGCTCTTGAAACTCTCTTAGGACATAAAAACACAATATTTGTCAGTAGACATAGTTTCCTTTTTTTCTTTTTAAAGCAACTGAGATAAAATGTGCTGTTTTACACATTCACTCTCCTCTCATCAGAAGCACTCACACTATCATCAAGCATTTTATGGCTGAAAAAAAAAGATGGAATTGTGTGTATGGCTGCCTCCAGCTGACTTCAGCAGTTACTCATTACCCAATACAATCAACAATCAAGACAATTTTTTTCAAAGCCATTTGTGACACTTCTAAATACATCTGTATGACAATCAAGATAACATGATATATGATTTAATAGTATATGATAATAAGGAATTAGTCCACTTTTTCAATATATAGATTTTATCTAAGAATTCACTTTATTTCCCTGCTGGCATTTTTACAGTGAGAGTGGGAGAAGCAAGGAGAGACAGGTTGCTCTTCCTCCAAGCCTGATTGTCACTGTCCTGATCCTCAGAAGAGCAGAGAGAATGACCAGCATGCCTCAGTTTCTGGTTCTGTACTCTTGAGATTAAGCCTACCACATAAGCACTTACTGAGATGGACGGACGTATGCAGACAGCTTAGAATAGTATCTGGCGCGTGGTAAGCTCTCCGGGAAGCTTAGCCCCTGTTGTCGTCTTTGTCATCATCATTATCAATGTGCGCTTCCAACCTAGGTGTGCCTAGTAAATGTTTCGTTGATTGAATAGGTCTATTTGTTCAACTGGATGTTACAAGACTGTTTATTGTAACCAATTTTGCTGGAATATGTTACATTTTCTGGAAATCTTACTACATTGTTTTTATTCTCTTGCATTGTACCTGTCAGTGCAAAACACATGTTAAGAGAGCTCATTGAGTTATGCAATAATCCTGTCTCCCAGTATTGCTAATTTGTAGAATCAAACCCATGGGAATAACCCTTCAGCTACTGCAGGGTATCTGAACCAGTCTAACACAGACTTGTGTTTAACCTCCTGACCCGAGAAGGGCACGTATTTCAGAATCCTCCATACTGTTAAGGGGCGATTCAGAAATTTGCTAGCTGCTTCTGTTTTCTCAATTCTTTTTTTGAGTTTAGCTTTTTTGAGAATATAACCATTTTAAGAATAAAGAAAGCAATTTTTCTTCCATTCTAATTGCTATAGACAATGATTATGTAAACATGGCATTTAGTTTGTCTTAAAAATTAAGACATTGACCTATGCATATCTGGCTTTCAATGCTCAGTACAATTTGGCATTCTTTTTATTTATCTCTAGTCATTTTCCTTTCACCTTCCCCAGTGCATACTCCTAAATGTAGCCGTCTTCTTAATTTCACTCTCTGGTTTTTTAATCTCAGCCAGTGTCCTTGTCCTATAGACACATAGAAAATAAAGGCTATCATATGACAGCCTGCTCTCTTTTAACGGTATCCTAACATATGGTTGACCTTTGAACAACTTGAGGATTAAGGGCACAGATCCCCCGACCCTCACCCAGTCAAAAATCTGCATGTAACTTTTGACTCCCTCAAAACTTGACTACTAATAGCCCACTGTTGACTAGAGAAGCCTTACTGATAAACAGTTGAATAGCACATATTTTTGTATGTTATGTGTATTATATACTGTATTCTTACAATAAAGTAAGCTAGAGAATAAATATTATTAAGAAAATCATAAGGAAGAGAAAATATATGTCATATTTATTAAGTGGAAGTGGATCATCATAAAGGTCTTCGTCCTCATCACCATCTTCATGTTGAGTAGGCCAAGGGGGAGGAGGAAGGGAAGGGTTGGTCTTGCCGTCTCAGGGGTGGCAGAGGAGGAGCGAATCCGAGTATGGGTGGACCTGCACAGTTCAAACCGTGTTGTTCAAGGGTCAAATGTATAAGAAAGTGCTGAAGCAAAATGCTAGGTACATGCAAAGCCACCAACAAACATTAGTCCCCTAAAGGAAAGAGTTTCCTGGCTCAGAGCAGGGAGTTTCCTAGTTACAGCAATAAATATCCCTCTTTCCTCTCTTTAAGATTAACCCTTCCACCTACACGCACTAATTGGTTCCATACTATTTCCTCTAGGTCCTGGTTCTATCATTTGTTTCCATTTCTCTGTTTTCAGGATGTTTCTCTCCCTCTCTCTCTCTCTGTATATATGTGTATGTATCTCACCCCCCTCCCCCCAATCCCCCAATTCTTCCCATCCTGGTCTTTCTTCTCCAAACCTAGTCTTTTATTCAGAGTTCTTATCTCAATAAAAGCACCATTATTCCATTCAGAAGTTTAGGGGTTATCTGCCTTCTTGCCGTGTCTACTCCATCTTTGTCAGATTTTCTCCCTTTCGCTTCTCCTCATCTCCTCTGTGCACCCCCACCCCAGTCCAGGCTCAATGCGTTGGGACTTTGTGGTTGAAAAATGGCCTGTTACGGTGGTAATATGATGCTGCTCTTTGTGTTTGCCTTAATTTAGAATGTCCTCATGGTTTGGGTTAAAGGATACATTAGAATGGGGGATGGGGTGGGGTTGGGGGGATTTTTCACAGCTGCATTCTCATTTTTAGATTATTGCTGACATACTCTCACCTTTGGACAAATGACCCTGAAAGAATTTCCCCATTATAGGAGCTACATTTCCTCCGTAACAATTATTTAGTGGTCACTGATGTTCCACTAAATAACATTATTTTCTTTACAAGACTATGACTATTTCATAATTCCTTTTGCTCTCTGTGTGGCGCAAGGCCCAGGATGGCATCACATAGCCCAGGGATTTCACTGCCGAACATGCTTGCCCACCGAGGGCTGGCCTCGGGAAGCCAGAGCGTGTCAGTGGTCGACTCCAGTCGTGGTGTTTCTGGGTGACCTAGAGCAGACTGACTTTACGTCTGGGACGTTGTTTCTCACTCTAGAGCTCTCCTTCACCCCAGGGAAGTACTTGACCCGAAAGGGCAGCAAGCAGTAGACGACGGGATACTAGGCCTTCCCCACTCAGCTCAGCCAACTGAGAGCTGCGGACTTCCAAGCTGCCTTTAAACATTTTCGTAGGAGAGTCAACAGAAAATAGTTTTTCCTCATTCTTTCTTTTTCATTAATAAGAATGTTTGTCCTTGGTCTCTCTATATTATCTGTATCAATGGAATGCTGACGTTTCCCACATTTTCCCTAAAAGGACACAGTTTTCCTTTTCTGGAGACTTTTGGAGCTTGCAGTAAAGCAGAGTGAGGGCCTGGCCACTGTGTCGTTTGCAGGACAGAGACTCTGGCGCTCACAGCTGTCACGTTCAGCTTCCCAGCTCCAGACCTTGGCTTGCTCTGGGGAATATTAAATTGTATTCCCATGAGGGCTTTCGGTTAGTCTCTGCATTTACCTGGAGAAAGCACAGGATAAGAAATCACCTCTATTCCTGAACTTTTAGACTATATTTCTATGTTCTTATCCCCCGTACTAAGAGTAACCCCCTATTATTCTAATCATTAATTTAAACACTTCTTTGAATTGTAGCTTTCTAACTTTCTATTCAAAACCATTTTTAAAGGACAAGACGTCGTGTTATTTATTATTTCCGTAGTACCTACACAACAGCTGATGCTCACTGAATGCTGATTGATCTAGACTGCCCTGGATTTATTAACCAACAAGTGCATCCAAATAGGCAGAACAGAATAGCCAGTCAGGGCGATGACATCATATTCCTTCTTTGAATGGCACTTTAAAAAAAAAAAAAACTGGAGAACTCAATTTACAATGTCCTAACCCAGCTTTTTCTCCCACCATCACTGTGAGAAAAAAAAAATTGAGATGTTTGAAATTCAGATCCATCCAGATTAGGTGAGAAAAGGAAGAGCTGTTTTGCATTCTTGCCCTGTGCTGCCTCCTTTCATCGTTAGTAATTCTATCCTTCTCTTATCTGACCATGCTGGGACACACGATCTCACCAGCTAATGAATACACCTCCGAAAGCTCCCCAGATGCAAAGGAAATGAAAGTCATTCCCTGTTCCCGCCACTTGCCCGTGGACGGAGAAGCTACAGACATTCTGAATCAAGTCCACCTTCTACCGATTCAAACTTTGTCAAGATAACCTTTTTTCTCATTGTTCTAACACTGTATAGAGGAGACATTTTCATGAAAGTAATTACGTTGCTATATTTAGTAATGTGCTCTCTGTCCATTCCTGTTAAATTGTCTTTATTTAAAGCATTGAATGGGCTTTTAAAATTTTGGAAGGCATGTGTATGATACTATTTAAAACACAACATCTAGAAAGCAGTGCAATTTTGGTACATTTTGTGTACCTGTAAAGTTCTTTTACTACTACTATTATTGTTGTTGTTATTAGTAGTAGTATTTTTTTTGAGACACGGTCTCACTCTGTTGCTGGGGCTAGAGTGCCGTGACGCCAGCCTAGCTCACAGCAACCTCAAACTCCTGGGCTCAAGTGATCCTCCTGCCTCAGCCTCCCAAGTAGCGGGGACTATAGGTATGCACCACCATGCCTGGATAATTTTTCTATTTTTTGTAGAGATGGGATCCGCTGTTGCTCAGGCTGGTCTCAAACTCCTGGCCTCAAGCAATCCTCCCATCTCAGCTTCCCAGAGTGCTAGAATTACATGAGTGAGCCACCTCGCCTGGTCCTAAAGTTCCTTTTTTAAATGATGTGTTTAAAAAATTTTTTCCTCACCCGTTGCTAGGTTCATGACTGAGGCCCCTATGACAAAAGACAGATTAACTAAAGAAAAGCATACAAATTTATTTACTATAAGTTTTGTGTGATACAGAACCCTTTATAAGGACATAAAGACCTGAAGAAACAGGTAAACATGTATATTTTTTATTGCTAGGTGGGATGAACAAGTGGATAGTTGTGAAGAAGTGTGATTGGATAAAAAAGTATAATCTGACCTGGCACGGTGGCTCACACCTTAATCCCAGCACTTGGGGAGGCCGAGGCAGGAGGATCACTTGAGGCCAGGAGTTTAAGACCAGCCTGGCCAACATAGTGAGACCCTGTCTCTAAAAAAAAATTTTTTTAAATTAGCTAGGCATGGTGGTATGTGCCTGTAGTCCCAGCTACTTGGGAGGCTGAGGCAGAAGAATCACTTGAGCCCAGGAAATGAAGATTGCAGTGAGCTGTGATGACGCCCAGACAACAGCGTGAGACCTTGCATCAGAAACAAAACAAAAGTACCATCTAATGGTAATAAACTGGGGGGAGGGAGAACCTAGCAAGACCTGTTTGTTCAGATTCTTCTTTATATCCCTGTGTCTTCTGAGATAAGGGAGCTCCTTTCATTTACGCAAAAGAAAGGCACCTCTCACATGAGGGTACTATGACCTGCTTCAGAGGAAGGCCAGAAAATGCTTCCTAGGTTTTATGATCTGAGTCAGGAGAGGAGGTCAGAGAGGCCTTCCTGCTTCTGCCGGTCTCTCAAATTCCTTCATCTTAAAATATTTACTATGCCAAGGCACCATATTTTGGCGTGTCTTGAATCCTAAGGAAGCTTCTGTAAATTTTATTGGCTTTCTCTTCTTCCCACAAGCAAATGATTATTTTCATTTTCTTTATATTTTGTGCCAAGCTACCAGAGCTTTTTTTTTTTAAAAAAATCTGACACTGATTTATTTTTCTTCATTCCTCAGGTTAAAACAATGAAAAGAAAGCAACTATTCTGTTGGACCAAACAATTTATTTGAAACTTTGACTTCATAAAGGCTCAAGTAGCATTCTTTCATTTGTTTCGTGGCGTTAGTTGGTTTAACCTTTTTTGACTTGTTCCAACACAGTGAAATCAATGCCCACAGGGGGTTTGCTGGCCATCTGCACTATGTCATGTAGAAAAGCCGTGGGCCCTTTCTTCCTTTCCTGGTGTCCATAGCTCCCAAAAGATTTAGTCAAGATAATATTGCCTCTCACCTTGAGCTGACATGTTTGCATGTGAGAGTTACCTTTATAGGAGAAAAGAATACCTTTTCCTTACCTATCACTAGGTTCATGACTGAAGCCCCTATAACAAGAGACAGATTAACAAGGGAAAAACATACACGTTTATTTAATGTGAGTTTAAGTGACACAGGAGCCTTCATAAGGAAATGAAGAACCAAAGAAACACGTAAACTTGTGGGTTGTTATGCTTGGGTTTGATTAAGAGTATACAGTCATGGAGAAGTATGGTTAGAGGACAAAAAGGTGTGATCTACTGGTAATAAACGAGGTGGAGGGAATTAAGTAAGGCCTGTTTGTCCAGATTCTTCTCTGTCTTCAAAGATAAGGGTGTGCCTTTCTCTGGGTTAGGGAGGGCGGCTCTCCAATGAGGGTCTCACGACTTGTTCCAGGGGAGAAGAGCGTGGGGAAAGAGAAAGTGGCCTTCCTGCGTCTGCTGTTTCTCAAACGCCATGATGCCATATTTGGGGGAGCACGTCCTGGACTCTGTTGCTACATTTCTGCAAATTTTATTTCAAAAGTGATTCCAGATTAATATTTTGGAGAGTTGTAAAGCTTCACTACACAGAAGGTCTAAAACACCCTGGCCCTCTGGAGGTCTTCTTTCCTCCATCCGAGTTAGTGATTCTCACCGTCATCCTAGAACCACCACAAAGGTCTCCACTTTTCTTCTTTTTTTTTCTTTTTCATGTGTCATTTTAGTTGCTGAGCTAAACCTGAATTGGCATTTTTATAAACTTCCTTTTCCTAGCTATAAATAACTATGTTTCCTTTAGTCCAGTTCATTTACAATATTGTGGATTTTTAAAAAATAAATTAAAATTTTGAAAGACTTCAATTTAGGTTTTCAGTTTATTATTTTCTCTATTTTCAGTTTTTGTGTAGGGAGGGAAGTGTTAGAAAAGAAGAAAAAAACCCGAAGTGTAAAATTCCAGGAACAGCGTGGATGAGAGCATCTCATACTATTATAATGGAGCTAGAACACATGTGCTCTGAAAAATTAGCTAAAAACATGAGCACATTAGATTTCCAGTGGAGGTGGGAATCTACAAAGCAGCAGAGCTTTAGAAATAAAGCTTCTTTTTACTCCTACTCTTTTGGGCACGAGTTTGAAATGGTATTTTTACTAACAAAGTAGTTCTCTCAGGGAGGCATCCTTGGCATGCCTCTGCACAGCTGAGTCCTCTCTTATTCTCTATTTCCAGTCTTCCTTATCCTTTTCTTCTCTATTTTTATTTCTTTAATTCCCATATTTTCTTTTGATCTTCCTGTTCCTTTGGTGTGTACATCAGTTCCTAGCTCCTGGTGAACCAAACTCTTAACAGTTTCGTGACCCTTAAACCACACCAAGAAAAGTCACGAAAGGCTCCTCAAAGGATCAGAATGTGTGACTGTGTCTGTAAAAACTACACACACCTGAATTTCCAGGTCTCTTCCAATCTTAACGTTAGCTTCAAAACGCAGTTGTAGAGGCCCTCTGCATGTTTAGAGCATTTATTAGAATTCTCAATGCAAGTGGGAGGTGATGATTCTATTTTGAAAGTTTCCCGGGTGATCCCTGTTCACATTAAGGCCCCCACTGAGATCTTTTCCTAAATAGCCATTGAAGAAGCAGGAAGTCACAATGAAATGCCATATCCCACATGAAGCTGTAGGGGAGGAAAGATACCCTTCCTTCATCCATTGCTAAGTTCATGGCTGACGCCCCACAACAAAAGACATGCTAACGAGAAAAGCATATAAATTTACTTAAGTTTTTTGTCACATGGGAGTCTTTATAAGGAAATGAAGACCTGAAGAAACAGGTTGTGAATGAAAATAAAGTTTTAAGCCCCTTAGCTGACTGAATGCACCCGCTTTTGGCCAAGGGTACTCCAGAAATACCCTAAAGCTGAGTCGCTGGCCATGAGAAGGGAGGTCAGACAGGCCTCATCATGCCCTGCTTCCTTCTTCGAGATGTCCTTTGTAACTCATTAACAGGCCTAAGGCTATACAAGACAAAGCTTAAGTCACACCTGCAGGTCATTAATTGACTTAACAGATCACTTGAGTCTGGGGATGTGTCCCGTATATGTCTGGTGGCTTGTCTCTGCATAACAAGCTTCCTTAAATTAAAACAGTCCAAGCTTTTAGACCAAGATTCATTTCTTTAACCAATCACAAATCAAAGAATTTTTAAACCCACCTATAACTTGTAATGCCCACTTCAAGATGTCCTGCCCTTTTGGGTCAAACCAACAGAGGCCTGTCATGGATTGATTATGATTTTACATGTAATTCCTGTCTCCCTGAAACGTATAAAACCAAACTGTAAACCAACCATGGCGACACCACTTGCTCAAGGCTTCTTGGGCGTGGCTCTCTGGACCATGGTCACACATGTTTGGCTCAGAATAAACCTCTTTAAATTATTTTACAGAGTTAGGGTTCTTTTCTATTGACGAGGCAAACCTGTGGGTTTTTTGTTGTTGTTGTTTTGCTAGGTTTGATGAATAAGTGGATGGTTGTGGAGATGCATGATTGGATAAAAAAGTGTAATCCAATGATAATGAAGTGGGGGGATTTAGCAAAACGTGTTTGTTTAGATTCTTCTCTGTATCCATTCCCTGTCTTCAAAGGTAAGGATGCTTCTTTCCTTCAGGTACAGAAGGGCACCTCTCACATGAGGGTCTTATGACCTGTTTCACGGGAAGGTTAGAAAATCCTTCCTAGGTTTTCTTGATCTGCTTCAGGAAAGAAGGGTGGGAGAAGGTTAGGGAGACCTTCCTGCTCCCGCTCAAATACCTTTGGCTTAAAATACTCAGTATGCAAAGTGCCACATTTTGGGATAGCCTGTTCTGAATTCTATCAAATCTATTTCCATTGCAGAAAAAGAAAACCAACAATTGTATTTCAATAGGAAACTATGCACTGTTTGTGTACAGCACACTCTTCCTGTTACCTGGTTCTAGCCTTTCATTGTCTTTGAGCTATTTTACTACTCTGTGTGTCATAGATAACTGATAGGCATGCAAATTTTCCCCTGTCTGGTATAGGTTCAATTGACTTTCCTCCCCTAAGCCTGAAAAACCAGCTTTGTTGCATTTGCAGACTCATTTCAATATTCCCGATCTCTAAATGTGTCTCTTCACATTCTCTTGAACTGGTTATAACATCTGCTGGGTTCCCTCTTTGATTAATGACTAGAATCAAACCTTTAACATGTTCATTTTTATATCTGTGTGAGGGTCATGATTTTACCCTTCTTTTGAAAATCATGTTTTAACGCCATTCCTCCTAGCCTTTACTCATCATTCTTTTCCTACCTTTAATGGTTCTTTTTATTTTTAGATAGGGTGATTTTGTTTCCTGAATTCAGCATTTGATGAGCATAATTATTTAGGCACGATGGGCCACAACATTTGGAGTTGAGATGGAAAATCTGGGACGTGTGGTGGTGCAATAACTCATAGAACTGTAGGGATGGAAAAAGTCTTAAGTTTATTTAGGCTCCTCCATTAGAGGAACGAGGCCAACCTATTCTTCATGTGGGTCTTCATTTCTGAAGGTTCCTGTATTACATAAAACTTTGTTTAAATACATTTGTTGTGTTTTTCTCTTGTTGACCTATCTTTTGTTACAGGAGTGTCGGCTGTGACCCTTATGATGGGTGAGGAGAGGAGCCACACCTCTCTGCCCCTACAAACCCAAATCCGGATAATTCCAGACTCCAAAGTCTTCATTACTGTGGTACACTCTTCCTTAAGTGGAGAAAACAACATGAACCTGAAAATTATTGTAGGACTTACATGAAAGTCTGAAACTAAAGAACCTAACACCATGCCTCACTCATAGCAGACCTCTGATGGGCTCCCTCAATGAACAAAACGGGATGCTAAAAAGCAAATGGCACCATTTCCGTGTCTGATTGGTCAGCCGGTCTCACTAATTCACAGGCATGCTTCACATGCCATTTACATTTTCCCACAGTGCACATCATACATGTTCGATAAAATTTGGGTGAACAGAACTGATTGGAGCAGAATTAGCAGTTATGTAAAGAAACTACAGCTGATTTTAAACAAACACTCTTTTCACTGTAGAGCTTGAAGGAGAGGCCTTGTTGTTTTCCTTGTGAGTTGTACCCTGATCCTTACGTCAACCTTACATTCTAAAAATAACCCAACCAGGTTTTTAGTGAATAATTTATAACCTAGAACAATTGTCGTAACTAAATATCCCAACTTACTTTCTGCTAGAAAATCACTCTACATTCCTATTTCCATAGGAATATTATCACAGACCCCTTTGAATGAGCAACTGCTTGTTTTAGGAAATCAGTAGCTACACTTATATTGGTTACTGCTTCCTTCCTTAGCAAATATTCCCAGGTCAATCTTCAGCTCAGGCGGATGACGCCGGGCAGTGTTAGCAAAGGCACCCTATAGCATAGATGCCTGAGAGCTCTTTTAGACTGTGTGCTAACAATATTTTGATATACTCTGTTTTTCCCCCTAGCTGTTTCCTTTGCTGCCTGAGCTGTTTGGTCATGTCTGAACTGCTGCTGATGAAGCCTTTTCTGGCAGGTTGCCCGGGGAGCAGCTCTCCTGTAGATTCCGCCTCTCTCCAGGAGTTGCCTGCCTTCAGTATAATGGGCAACATTGAGAGCAGCAAGGCGTGCGGTCGACAAGGTCAGAGTGCCTTTCATTCCTGCAATAATCAACCAGCGTAGCTCTTCCTCAGACCTGGGGAGAGAGAAGATAGAGGTCAAAAGAGCAATTACATTTCACATTGACTCCAGAAAAGGCTTGGATCACAAGACTGAAAAGAAAAACGGATTCCAGTCTCATTCTTATCCGTTCCCTTTCTGGTCATCTTTGTTATTAACACTGCCCCGAAACCATAACAAGTTTTAGCGTGGTGACGTGAAAAACGCATTTTCTGCCTGCAGATGAGATCTTTCTTCTCAGACGTTTGGCACTGTCAGCATATTGCGAAAGAATGCAAATGAGCTTTAGGATCTATAGCTGGAGACAGTAAGCAAAGGCCATTAATTATGTTTTTAAAAAATGTTAACCCTAGCAGACTGTATAACAAGCAATTGTGCTAATTTCAATCTGTAATCAGTCCCTACATTAGCATAACTTTATTTATTTAGCATTAAGGCAACAATTTAGAGAATATAATTTAGTTGGAAATGTCAGTAATTTTGCAGTGGCAGATTGTTGTTACAAAGCTACCTCTATTTGACCTTACAGCTGCCAGGACTAATTACTTTAATTGCATTAATTGCACTGACCATTCTCGTGTTTAATGTAGTTGCTGTTACTCTGTAACCACTGAGCAGATCAGCCTGGCTGGATTCTCAGTAAAACGGGCCAGTGCTTCCTTCCAAATCTCCTTTGATTCTTTTCTGCATTTTGAGAGTAAATAATTCACAGATTATCAGCGTTCTCATTGAGATCATGAATTCCGAGGAAAGCCCTTGAAGGAAAAAAAAATCTGTACTGTATTTCCTGGTTATTGCTGACTTGATTAAAGTGCAATTGGTTCACTAACGACAAAAAAATGTTTAAGAAATGGTTGTGGCAGTTTTGACAGTAAATTAAAACTCCCTTATTTCACATTTTGGAATAAAGTCCTATTAAAAAGTCTGTGTTCTTGTTTTCACCTTATGGACTGAACACGTAGCTTTTCCTGGGATTGGACTCAACACGAATTGAAATACACAGCTATGTCCTAATTTAAGACTGATAGTCTTGTGAATCTATAAAATAGATATTTTCTCCTGACAAGGAAAGTTTCACAGAACATTTAACAAATACTTTGTCATCACGAATACACCTATTAGTCAAAATGAAGACTTGACATACCCCTTCTTATATGTGAAATTATGGACTCTGAAAGTCAGAAAGACGAGGTTCATCCAATTCATCTGCCTACTCAGAGCAGGTAGTGGCTCCTCCTTGTTTCTGCCAGATGATCATCTGATCTCTGGTTAAACACTTCAGGTAACTCAGATTACTTTGTGCAACAACTTGAAATGCGAAAACATTTCTTTTATGTAACAACACATACCTATCTGCTTTATCATATTCATAACATTTATTCACTGCATAATTATAATAGCCAACATGTATTTCGTGACTGCTATGTTCCAGGCACTGTCTTAGGCACTTGCATGTATTTATTCATTTAATCCTCCCAACAATCCTATGCCATGTATATTATTATTATTAATGTTATTATACATATGAGGTGGTATAATTCATGATGGGGGCAGAATTCCAACCCTGGTGTTTGGGTCTGGAGCCTCTGAGTTCGATCTCGATGCTAGATTGCCTCAGAATTGGGCCAAATTCTTTCTCCACCGCTAGCTAGACGTGATAAACAGCTCTTCTGGAGGCCAGCAGCCCCGCGCTAGCCGTCCTGGCTCTTCGTGTGGCAGGGCTTCCATCCGGCAGCTTTTCTCTAAGTGAGGCGCCCAGGTCTGGAGACAATCTGAACACTCCAAATGTGCGCTATTTCTTCAGGCTGAATTCTGCTCATCTTTAAGTTCCCAGCCCATGCGTCACTTCCTCGGGGAAGCCTTCCTGTCTGCCGGCCGACCTCAGGAAACCTCATCTAAGCTCTGGTAGTGCCTGCCACAGAGCTTTCTTTACTTGCATCGACACTCCACCGTTCAATACTTAATAACCCAGACTCCCCCCACCTTTACTAGGGAAAGGAGGGGTGGCACTGTCCATTCTCGACAGTTTTACCGATAACTTGTCAATCTCATTCAAAATGCAAAGAAATTCGCAAAACTCTTGATTCCTTCAGGTCTGAGCTCTATATGCCCACTACATGGTACCCACAGAATGAGGGGGCAGGTGAATGGTTCTGTTACTTTTATTTTAAAAAATTAATCTCTGGGCCGGGCGTGGTGGCTCACGCCTATAATCCTAGCACTCTGGGAGGCCGAGGCCGGAGGATTGTTCAAGGTCAGGAATTCGACACCAGCCTGAGCAAGAGTGAGACTTCGTCTCTACTAAAAATAGAAAGAAATTAATTGGCCAACTAAAAATATATAGAAAAAATTAGCTGGGCATGGTGGCACATACTTGTAGTGCCATCTACTCGGGAGGCTGAGGCAGGAGGATCACTGAGCCCAGGAGTTTGAGGCTGCTGTGAGCTAGGCTGGCGCCATGGCACTCTAGCCTGGGCAACAGAGTGAGATTCTATCTCAAAAATAAATCTCTGGATCCTCTGCCCCTATTATGGCCTCTTGCACGGGCTGTCACAGTAGTTGTCCAGTTTCTAGCTGCAGCCTCCTTCACCCGGCGGGCACCCCCTATGGACAATCACCCAGGGGCTCCCTGCCTCACAGAGGACATGTTTTGTCTGCAGTTGTCAGACACATCTGCATTTTCAGTCTGAACTTCATTCTTCTGGTGGAGAAGACAGAAGCAAAAGAGGAGTTAAGTAATTCTATTTCCTCTTTGTCTTGTTAACATTACATCATCATCTCTTAGAAATGTGGCAAACGGTCCCTTGTTCTTACTCCGCATACATTGGTATAATAAAAGTCATTTATTCTTCTTTTTTTCCTGGCAAAAATGAGTTTATTTTTCACTTTATTCTTTATTTTTATTTATTTATTTTGTTGGAGGGAGACAGGGTCCCCCACTGTCACCAGGTTGGAGTACAGTGGCGCTATCATAGCTCACTGTAACCTCCACAGTGCTGGGATTACAGGCGTGAGCCACTGTTCCTGGCCTACTTTATTTTTTATGACACCCTTATTCTAGGTTTGTGCTATTGCATCACTTTTGTTCTTGGCTACAAGTTCTTTGATCTTTCAAACATACCTTTTAATATCTGAGCTCAAAGGAGCATTCCCAAGCAACCATATTGATTTCCTTAGTTTTTCTTCCATATCTGGCTAATTTTTATTACATAGTTAGAATTTAATTTTCTACTCCTTCTGGACCTATTTATATCCCTTTAGAAAACCTTGTGGCCCTGGGACCAAACATATGTTTTCTTTGAACTTTTTGAAATGTGCTTTTCCATAGTCTAGGGCCCATGTAAGATGCTGCTCAGCATTCCTGCCTTTTGCTCATTTGAATTTTAAGAAGGTCTCACTTTCTTCCAAGGTTCTCAGCACATCTTTGTTCTAAATCTGCTCTTTCTTGAAGATCAGAATCAAGTTTAGAGTAACTGTGTCTTCCAAAGCGCAGGCTGACAGACTACCTCTCTTTATTTGCTCCAGACCTCTGTTCCTGGAGGCAAGAGGGGTCCCACAGGCCACACTGCTCAGCGATGGTGGGTGGTCACACCAGGCTTGGGCTCCTGTGCCCAGGCAGTAGCAAAGAATGCCAGAGGAACGAGAGTAGCAGCAGTCTCAGGAGAGGGACCCAGCCTCCTTACACTGGAGTGAAGGCCACCAGGTCAATTCCTTACCCAAGGTGGTCAAATGCCATCACCTTCCTGTTGCCTCTGCCCAGAGGTGTCCCTCTGAAGGTGTGGAGTAAGAGGTGGGGAAGCAGAGGAGGCAAGGGGACCAACAGGAGAGAAAAGGAAAACAAGCAAGGGTGGCACGGGGGTCGGTGGTGGCAGCCTAGTATCTACTGAGACTCTACTGTGTGCCAGGCACTGTCCTAGGCATTTACACACACCTATTACCTATACCTCCCAATACTATCCTAACACACAGGGGAACTGAGCGTTACATAATCTGGCTTCTCAAAGTCACAGAGCCGGGGAATGTGGAAGCCAGGAAATAAATCCAGATTTGAGGGTGAGAGTTGGATAACAACATCAACAACAAAATCTCACAAAACTAAAACCAGAAACTTACCCAATTCATTGCAATACAGGCATCTCAGTTATGTGCATTACGAAAGTAATGACCTTACAAAGGAAACATACATACAAATCAAGGCTTGTAACAACCAACTTCAAGGAAATAGCTATTTTTGTTGTACATTACTAATAACTTTCTATGTATATCACTAGAATTTTATCCTATCTACTTTCTTGAAAAAATGTGCCTTTTATTTGAATATTTTTGCTAGGCAGAGTTTGTTGTTTACTTTCAATTTTAAATTCTACTGGTGGTATTTGTTAGCAAAATGGGGAAAAAAAGGAATAGCATTGTAGTGATAGTTACATAATTTGTGATCCTCGAAGGAACTAGTCTTCTTGCTACGTTACTGTCAGCTAAACATATAAATGTTTTTTGAAAAGTCTGTTTCTAGATGTTAATGGAAGTATTGATTTTCACCTCTGTGGTTTTTTTTTTGATAATGCCTATTTACCATGCTACCTCCTCATCTCCATTCTGAGCTCTGCTGTCTTAAGTGTTAGTGTCAGAGGCAAGTGCCAAAACCAAGGTGACTAAGTGGGTGTCAAGCCAGTTGCAGAAACAGAGGAAGGCTTAACTAATGGCATAGGTCTGCTAAGTCAATGGACCCTGTCTCTCCTAATTTCATTATCAATTCACCACAGGAACCTGACAGAGTCAGTATGTTAAATCAAATTCAAAAGCTTAAAAAAGAAAAGAAAAGGAAAAAAAAAAACCAATTTCACAGTCAGGTAGAAACATCATAATTCAGAGCAAACCTTTAGTATTGATTTATAGCTGCAGACTGCTGTCCAAAGGTTTCCTCTTTAAATTAAGAATACTAACGATTTCCCATCCTGAAATTGATAATCCAAAAGCTGCACATATTCAGAAAAGGCAGTCATTGTTGTACTAAAATCAGGAAGTGCCAGGGAGCAGATCCTCGCCTGTTTCCTCCAGCCGCTGCGGTTGATGACGGGCTGCGGGGTTCTTGAGGTTCACATGCTTCCTTGGGAGGCATTCTTGTGTTGCCAAGAGGCCATAAATTTGAGATGGAATATCCTGTTTGTTGAGGCTTCTATAACACGAGATTCAATGGCTCTCTGATAAACAGATTTGTTTGGGACAAAAGTTCTTGCCTAAGTAGTTTGGAGACTTAATTGTGCTTGTGGAAGAGGTGACGTGGACCCCACGTGGAGACCAGCCAGGGCAGTCCGGGCCCTAGCAAAGCCCCGATCAGTTCTAGAGGAAACCGGAACTTGCGAGGATAGCCACAGTGGCTTGAAACCAAGAACTGAGACCAGAGAAAAGGAAACAGTTATTCGTGGGGAACAGGAAATTGATATTAAGAGGAAACCGATATAGATAGAAAGATACAATCATTTTGCTACTGAGTATTTTTATTTACCCTGTGCTATTGTATATATTTTTGCAAGCCACATTGAAATATTTTTAAAATGATATAGGGGTATGCATGAACAAGTGAAGTCTCTTTGAAACGTTTTAAGTTATTTAATTAGGATAAAAGAGATTCAGGACCTTCCCAAAGTTCTCTTAGAGAAAAAAAGATAAAGAGGAGTTTATATTACTAATTGATTAACATCTGTTTTTAGCAAATTTATTGAGTCAATAACCCCTGCAAGAGTCCCTAGAACATAGAAGGTACACAGTAGACACTGTCTGTGGATTAATATTAAATTATACAATGTAATTATTTTGCAGGATGGTTACAAGGGTTAAATGAGGCTGGGTATGGTGGCTGGCGCCTGTAATCTAGCACTTTAGGAGGCCCAGACTGGAGGATTGCTTAAGGCTAGGAGTTTGAGAACAGCCTGAGCAAGAGTGAGAGCCCTCTGTCTACAAAAAAAACGGTGGTGTAAGCCTGTAGTCCCAGCTACTCAGGAGGGACTATTGAGGCAGGAGGATTGCCTGAGCCCAAGAGTTTGAGGTTGCAGTGAGCTATGATGATTCCACTGCACTCTAGCCCAGGGAAGGAGACATTGTCTCAAAAAACAAAAAACAAACAAAAAAATCTAACACATGACTAAGTCACAAAAGGAGCTCAATGCATAATAGTTCTCCGCCCTCTTCTTTGAACCAAAGAAAAGGATATTCTTCAATTTTTGAGGCAGTGTAGAATATTAAATGTCAACTTTCACCTAATAAGAAATATATATTCTGTACAAGTTGATTTGTTCTTAGGAATAATCATTTTTGGTGTATTTAGAAATTTAAGGCCCAGGTAGATGGATAGGAATAGAAAAAAATGGGAAACAGAAAATTTGGCTTCCCTTCTATCAATACTTTGTGGGGAAATAGCTTAGGAAAATGTCAAATTTTCCTTCTTCTGCCTTCTTTTATCAGTTCCTGGAAGTAATACAAATCTTTTGTCCATGTTGGATGCACCCCCAGGCCATAGGCCCTAGCTAAATCTGGGCTCCTTTAAGGAAGCAATGGGAAGCTTGGTGCCAATGGCTCAGATCAGTGTTTCCTCAGACTGAGTCACTTATACAGCATAAATTCCATGAGTGAGACATCTTCCCAGCTCCTCCACAGGAGAATGACCTAGCATTTGCATCTCAAAAATAAACACGCTTTCCCCCCTAAAGTCAGGGCTGTGGAGGAACATCTCTCTGTGCAGGTACTGTGCGGACAGGAAGCCCTCATGGAAGAAAGCGCAGCATTGGTATACAGAGGGAGGGCAATCTGCACCTAAAAGGCTGTTAGTCATCTAAGGATAAGCTATGACTTTTGCGCTTCTAGGAGGAATGATTCCCCATATATGGTATACACAGAAATTTGTCAGACAGTTTATACACTGGTTAAAAAATCTTATGTGAAGCCCAAATAAAAAAGAGTACTAGTAACTGCTATGCCCGCAAGTGGTCTGGTCTATTCTTGTGAAAATGACCATTAGGCTACACCGAATTTCCTCTGTGGTTGATTTCCGACAGATCATAACTAGCTACAAAAGTGTGAGCAAAGGATGTTCCTTTCTGAAAACAATGTCTACCATTTTAATGATTTCTAAACACATCTTTCCCCATCAGCCCTCTAATTCTTTCAATGGTTAGAGAAGGGCTTTAAAACATCCCGTTAGTGATTTCTGCTTTTTAGAGCTGTAATTCAAAGAGGAGCAGCGCCTCTGATCACTTAGGAGAGGCTTTGGGAAGTACCCTTACGAAGACATCTTAAAATAAACACCACAGTCTTCTCTGGTCCCCGTCTGTCACGGCAACATGCGTGTGCGTGCATTGATGCTGAACAGCGCGGGCTGATTCCAGTTACAAACGATCGCCATTTCCGCCTTCAAAGGAAAGCCGAGCCACGGTCTGTGGAATTCTCCTTTTCTTTGTCTGTCAACAACACTCTCTGGTAATCTGCATTTCTTCATTTCAAGAAATGAGACTCTGCAGTGTATGCAGAAACCAGAAGAAAGTGAGTCCAGGAACCACAGTCAGGTGTTACCACTGAGCCGTCGGTTGGCCTTCATCGAAGGTTGGTCGGTTTTCATTAACAAGGCAACGTGCTCAAATATGACTCCGACGCTCGTTAGAAACACTTTTTGGCTCTAGAATATTTAATCTAAAGATTGACATCTGACCGTGTAGATTAACATTTCTCAGCCCTGGCTGCACCTCAGAAACATCAGAGGCCTAAAGAAAGAACAGAAAAAGGAAGGGAAGGGAAGACAATAACATATACATGGGATTTTTAAAAAATTCAAACCATACAAAAAAGTGTACAGGGAAGTAATGCTCTCTCCTATTTCAACCTTCAGTTTTCCAGTCTCCAGCTCCGTCTCAACTGGGATTAAAAACTACATAGATGTCCAAACCTCACCTCACACCTACAGAGTCGGTATCTTCTGGCATGTGTATTTTTAATAAGCTCCCCAGGTGATCCTATTGCCTGATCAGGTCCAGAACCACTGACCTTGATGGTGTGACAACATTCCTGGGACTTCCCGCTATGGGGGTACACTGTGGGACACGTGGACTTGGGAACTCACTGAGTATCACAAACTTTAGAATTGGAAAACCCTTATTACACGCACCTGTTAGAGTGAGGAGGTTTGGTATTACTTGTTTAAGAGGCAGTATAGTATAAAGACAACACAACACAACAACAATAAAACAAACTATGACCTGAGACTTAAGAAAAATGTCTAGATCTAACCTTGCCAGTACTTCATGGCATGACACTACCCTCATATTTGAGAAATGAGTGGTTGAACTACATGAAATTGTAAAGTTTACCTCACTAATATTCTGTAGTATAGAAGGTTGATGACCTACCTGGATCCATTCATACTTTCTTTTTCCTAACACACCCTGGTTTTGTTCAGGTACCCAAGCCCCCGGACACAGCCCAAATACTTCAAGGGAAGCTGACCCCCACAGGGCCCATGGGTGAGCCTGATTGGTTGAGGGATGAGTCCTTGTCTCTTCAGACAGGGGCATGTGACCCAATTCCAGTTAATATAAGGTGCTGGCAGATTTGTGGTAGGTTTCTGAAACTGTGAGAATCCAGTCCCTCCCTCCCAGGGAAAGTGAACAAGAAAGCCCCCGAGCTCTGATGGCTATTGTGGCCATCCTGTGATTAACGTGGAATGAACCTTAGCACCGAGCTGACGCACTGAAGGCAGAGTGGAAAGACGGAAGGAACCTAGGCCCATGTCGATACATTGACCACAGCATGCAACAATGCTGAAGCCCTCACTATATCTCAACTTCCTGATATATGAGCCAATAAATCTATTGTTTAAGCAATTCTGAGCTGAGTTTTCTGTTACTTGAAGCTGAAATCCACCTAAGCAATCCATCTTCTTTAAGTCTAAATCCCTTACTCAAGGTCTTAATTCATTCCCTGCTTTCAGGTATCTTTCATTAACTTCTTGGCAATTAATCCTGCCTGTCTTTATTTTTTTGTTTCAGTTTTGTGACCCTCCCCTTGATAACTTAGTGCCTATTAATTTGCCATTTTTATCATTTCTTCTGTGTCTACTCTTGGCCCATCACAGATTAGCATTTAAAAGCATTAAAGTGTATATATAATACAGGTAGCCTAGCTCTTGTTTCTAGTAAGGGCATACTTTACCCAGAGACAAGCAGAGGGGAAGCCTACATACAGACAGTTACCTGCTCTGGAAATCCAGGGGTATCTGTAAGAAAGATCCCCAATGTCCATTCCTAGCTTTAACTAAGTAAAGGACCATTTGAATCTTGATGTTAAATGAACAAGAAATAGATTGTTTCATGTGGAATGTAAACGTTCTTTCTTCTTTATCTTGGGAAACTGATTTTATAGGAATTCTGGGGAAGGAAGGAAGGATGGTAGGAAGGAAAGAATCAATTTTTTTCTAGTCTTATCAGGGTGTTTTCATACATAACTTAAGTAAAGTCGTACAACAAGCCTGCAAGGTAAGTTATTTTTATCTCCACTTTACATTTGGGGCAACTGAAGCTTAAAGAAGTAATTTTCTCAAGGCCACTCAAGTGCGTGTCAGAGCCGGAGCCATGCCAAGGACTGTGCGACTCCAAAGGCGTATAGTCTCTACAACTTAAACATTGTTAACCCCTTAGCTACCCCCCTGGTGAAACTCTTGCACTGTTGCAATCCCCTCAGATAGTCTTTGCTGCGCTAGTGCTCAGCACCGCCGGGCGGCCTTCTGGCTTTGGGCTGCTTGTGGCTTCCACCTCCGGGTGGCTCCTCCTGCTGCTCCTCAGGCCCTCGGAAACCAGGACTGGCTGCTCCTCTCCCAGGTGACTGCAGTAAACACTATGTTACCAAATAAACGGTTGGTTCCTGTCACAAGTTTCTTTGACTTGACTCCCCTACCATACCTTGTGGTCTTGTGGTCACCACATGTGAAATTATAGCCCTGGCTATAGTCACCAACTGCTCTTGTGGATCATTGCAACTGATTGAATTGTTCACAAATACCCACTACCCTGTTTTTATGCAGCATACTTTCTGTTTTCTCTCAAGTAATGTGTCCCAGCTCTAAGTGAAACCTGCCACGGTGCCGGGGAACACTCAGTTATAGTGCCCTCTGACACATCAAGCTTACAGTAGGATGAATCACCCTGAGCAGAAGGGGATTGCTCCCTTTTCACAATTATTCCCCAACATGATATCAGAACACTGTAATAATATGGAGAGGGAGTGGATGGGAAGAAACGTTGGTGGGAAGGAAAGAAAGAAGGGAGGGAGGGAAGGAAGAAGACCTAGACTAGGGGAACCGATAGAACAGCTGACAGGATTTTTACCAATCGTATCTACATAGAGATTGCTTTGGCTTAGGGACATCAATACTTCTGAAAATTATATTTAGAAAGCAACAACTTAACAGGATCCACAAGTCAATACTGGGATAAGTGAGAGATTCCCAAGAGTTCACAGGCTTAGAAAATAAATGAGAGAACAGAAGATTTTAAATGAATTAATGAACACCACATTCTTGGATGTTCTGAAGCATTTGAGGACATCAGTAAAGATTAGGACTTACTTTCTTGGACTGTGATTCTTTGGTTGAGATATGTCTGCAAAACTGGTCTAACTTTTGGTCATGGATTTATAAATATTAAACACAGAATATATAGAAATTAGTGAAAATTTATAGCCATTCTGCTGGGAGTTTTCTATCTTCTTTCTAAGCAGTACCCAAATCTTGGGGGAAAAAACATGATCAAATATTAGAAGGAGAAGGGATCAAAAAAAAGGTCAGAAATGAGGGAGGGGGAGGCAACCCAACCAATCTAGCTAATGAAAAGCACAGATAAGAAATCTGATCACATGGAAATCCAATTTACAATGGTGAATTATGTCTAAAATTCAAAAGCAGTCTTTAGACTTGCTTGTGAAACATGTTTTTCTTTAACTTCCTTACAAACTTCCTTCTGTTGATAAGCTGCAGTGTTCTCACTAGAGTATGGTTAAGTGCTACATTTGGGGCATCCATCACTGAGCAAATCCACCCAAATCTAGCAAATGGACACTGTGGTAGTGCCCCTGCAATCTTAACGCTCTGGGCATCTTCAAGGCTCTCCAGAGAGGGAAAAGGAAACACTTCCCTGTCAAATGCTTATAAGCAATCCAATCATGGTAGGAAAATCACAGATTGTATTTATGAAGTCATAAAAACACTTTACCAAAAAAGTCCTCCAGAGGTTTTTCAAAAAATTAAAAATAGTGGCACAATGGCTCACAGCTGTAATCCCAGGACTTTGGGAGGCCAAGGCGGGAGGATCGCTTGAGCCCAGGAGTTGGAGGCTGTAGTGAACTATCATGACACCACTGCACTCTAGCCCAGGCAACAGAGCAATACCCTGTCTCAAATAAATGAATAAATAAATAAATACAATAAAAATAAAAAATAAATAGAACTACCTACCATACGCAATCCTACTTCTGGGTATAAATCCAAAGGATATCTGCATTCCTGTTTTCATTGCAGCACTATTCACAATAGCCAAGACATGGAAACAACCTAAGTGGCCATCAATGGATGAATGGATAAAGAAAATGTGAGACAAATATATATATATATGTACACACACAATGAAATACTATACAGACTTAAAAAAGAGGAAAATCCTGTCATTTGCAACAACATAGATGAATCTGGAGGACATTATGGTAAGTAAAATAAGCCAAGCACAGACAGACAAATACCACATGATCTCACTCATGTGTACAATCTAATAAAGTTGAACTCGTAGAAGTAGACGGTAGAATAATAGTTACCAGAGGGTAGGGCGGGGAGTTGAGGTGAGGAGACAGGGAGAGGGGAGTTGTTGATCAAAGGGTACAGTGTTTCAGATAGACAGGGAGAATAGGTTTTGAGACCTACTGCACAGCAGGGTGACTATAGTCAATAATAATGTGTTATTATTCCAAAATAATAAGAAAGTGCATTTCAAATGTCTCACCATAAAAATGATAGATAAGCAAGATGATGGACATGTTAATGAACTTGATTAATTGCCACATTGTACATATATATGAAAACATAACATTGTACCCCATGTATGCATATAATTATGATTTGTCAATCAAAAATAATAGTAGTAAGAATTTTTAAAGTCCTTCAGATACCTCAAAAAAATCTCTCTTTCATTAAGAAACATGTAAAGTACTTATATATGTGTCTACTTGTGAGGCTAAGAGGGAAAATGTGTTTTTCTTCAAGACTGTTTACCATTAGAATACAGAGAGAATAGAATATCCATTAAAAGAAACCGTCTCCAGAGCAAACAGACAGCCTACAGAATGGGAGAAAATTCTCACATGCTATGCATCCGATAAGGGGCTGATAACTAGAATCTATTCAGAACTCAGGAAAATCAGCAAGAAAAAAATCAAACGACCCAATCAAAAAGTGGGCAAAGGACATGAACAGAAATTTTTCAAAAGAAGACAGAATAATGGCCAATGAACATATGAAAAAATGCTCAACATCTCTAATCATCAGGGAAATGCAAATCAAAACCGCAATGAGATATCACTTATCTCAAGTGAGAATGGCCTTTATTAAAAAGTCCCAAAATAAATGTTGGCGTGGATGCGGAGAGATAGGAACACTCCTACACTGCTGGTGGGACTGCAAACTAGTGCAACCCCTGTGGAAAGCAATATGGAGATACTTGAAAGAGCTACAAGTAGAACTACCATTTGATCCAGCAATCCCATTACTGGGCATCTGCCCAAAAGAACGAAAGACATCTGATAAAAAAGACATCTGCACTAGAATATTTATAGCAGCACAATTCACAAGTGCAAAGATGTGTAAACAACCCAAGTGCCCATCAATACATGAGTGGATTAATAAAATGTGGGATATGTATACCATAGAGTTCTACTCAGCCACAAAAAGCAATGGCGATCTAGCAACTCTTGTATTATCCTGGATAGAGCTGGAGCCCATTCTACTGAGTGAAATATCACAAGAATGGAAAAACTAGCACCACATGTACTCACCTTCAAATTGGTATTAACTGATCAACATTTAAGTGCACATACAGTAATAACATTCATCTGGTGTTGGGCAGATGGAAGGGGACAAGAGGGGATGGGTATATATACATGTAATGGGTGCAGTGTGCACTGCCTGGGGAATGGACACGCTTGAAGCTCTGACTCAGGTGGGGCAAAGGCAATATACTTAACATAGCCATTTGCACCCCCATAATATGCTGAAATTAAAAATAAATAAATAAATAAAAGAAACCCATAAAGTCAATAACCAGGAAAGCTCTTAACTAGGAACTAAATTCAGGCTCTGTGTATCTCTGTCATGTATCTTTTCTGGAGCACTTGGACTTTACCATATTGGTCCAATTTTGCATTTCCAGAAATCAACCTCCAGGAGTTAGAACTGGTCAAACTTCTTCCCCCAAGATGAAACCTCCACGATAAGAGCTGTGACTGAGTAAGCCTGGAAGCTTGCATGTGCTGTGCCACACACACTGTAAAAGGAAAGTGAGAGCTGCCTCTGGTTAAGGATACCCCAAGGTCAGCCAAGACAGCCTGCAATGCGCCTTTCAGCTCATGGCTCTCGCCTGGGAGTGGCACCCATTTCTCGGCGGCATTTCCTTCCCTGTGGAGTTTTTTGGGGACACTTCTTGGAAGATGAGTTTTATTTTCACTGAGAGAATCAGGGGGTGATTCTTGAGAGTGAGGTTAGCACTTGTAAGAGGGACGCTGCAGAGACATTGCTGGCTGTGAGGCTCCAGCCCCACGCACAGGACTGGAAGTGACTGAGGAGCACAGCTGCAAGCCGGGGCCTGGCCAGAGCACACCGCCCCTCCTAGGCTCCTTCCCCACCTTCGGCTCCCTCCTTCTCTGTGGGCATCCTCTCTCTTCCCCGATCCAGGACACAAAACCTACACTCTTGTCGCTGGCATGAGCTCATCCATCCTAGAGAAAACATGCAGTGCATGACGGCACTGAAGAGTGTGGTGGGGATTGGGCAAGAGACACGATGTTTTCATCTTGACTTTCCTTGGTCTGTGGCTGGAAATTTTAAAGAGTGATTCTTCCATGAAATTGTCATCCATTGATGGATCCATTCATTCGGCTAATACTGAGTGTCTATTCTGTAAGAGGAAGAGGCACTGTGCTATGTCCTGGGGCTACAGAGATGAGAGTAACACAGCCCCTGGGCTTCAAGAACTTAGAGTCTAGAGGGAGGGACAAATATGCAATAAAGAATGATGGCACATTATCCTACATGCTATGACAAAAGTATGCTCACGAGTAAAATGGAATAAGAGGAGAGAGCTCCTACTATGTGCCGGGTACTTATGCACATTCCTTCATTGCTTCCTAATCCTATTCACATCACTGCTCATTTGGAAGATGACTGTAGCCCTTTGATACTGAGGTGAGCTCAGGGGGCTACTCTTAGCAGGAGGCCACCTGCCCAGGCTCTAGCACCTGTCTGCTAAGGGAGTAAGATCTCAGTACATCCCAACCCATGCTCTGGAACGCTCCTGTGTCACAGAGCTGCGAGGAACGTGTTGCCTTACACCATCAAAACCTCACAACTCAACAAATGGTGGGCCAAGGTTGCATGAGTTTGAGACTGAGATTCATACTCAGGCTTGCGCCATGTTCATGGGGTTTCCCTTGGTGTTGCATTGCCCCTGGCTCTACCCTGCTGAGCAGTAAGGGAACTTGACAAGGACTTGTCACTGCAGGGGAAGGAAAGGGAAAGGATTTCCAAGCACAAGAAACAGTAAGTGCAAACTCACACAGGCGTGAATCAGGTTTTTCTGTGTCCCAAATTAAGAACCATGTAATAGCATTCCTTGATATGTGACAAGAATAAAAGGAAATGAATTATTGCAACACAGTTGCTTACAATTTTTTCCATCTTTGTCTTTTAAACAGAAAGGACCCTTTGCTTAGGCAGGTCAGATGTCCAGCTTTGTCCCACTGCTGGGGGTAAGAGAGGGCGAGAAGAACGTCAGATGCAGACGGCAGGCCGAATTCAGGTGAGATGGGGAGGTGGGGGGTGGAAGGAGGAGAGGTGAGCTAAGGTGACAGAGAGAAAATGAGAGGAAGAATGGAGGGGAGGGAGCTTGAGGGGTACCGAGAAAGGGAGAAGTAGCCAGAGAGACTTTCATAAAGTGGTGAGTAAGGGAGGCTTTGCAAGATTCTCGCTGTGTGTTGAACAATCAAGAGACCTCAGCCAGGGCCTGCCAGGACGCTCCGGGGTTTTTAGAAGTCCATGTATGTTTCCCTGAGCCATGGCACCATGCTGCAAATGGCCTTGGGGCAATTGGGTTGTACATTTTGTCCACACACACACTTCGGAGACCCTGCTCTGTCCAGCTGCTGTGCCCCTGCTGTCCCTGTGCTTGCAGGGTACTCAGCAGACAGACAAGCCGACAAATGATCGGACGACAGGGGCGAGGCATTTCAGATGGAAGGGGACAGCATTCTTGACTCCTTCTGTACTCCCAACCTGCACCCAATCCATCCACAGGCTATCAGGTTTTTTCCTCTTTTGGGCCATTATGAATAATGCTACCATAAATGTTCATACACAGGTTTTTGTGATGTATGCTTTCATTTTTCTTGGGTGTATATACCTAAAAGTGGAATTGCTGGGCCACATGGTGCCTCTGTAAGTGTTTGCACATGCTCCATGTCTTCCTTATTTATCATAGCTGTACTCTGTCCTCCTTCCTCACCTCTGCTGGATGCAAGCCTCACAAGCCCAGCAATTTTTGTGTTTCATTTGTTGCTTATCTCCAGTGCTTAGCAACTATGTGCTCAGCAAAGATTTGTGGAATAAATGGCTAAATCCATGTGCAGAGGCCTGTGAGCAAAACCTCCCTTTGCATTCAGGAAGCCTCAAGTTGTTCAGGATGATGAGATTGCGGGACACAGAGGCTTCAAGGTCAATGCTGAGGTCAGAGAGGTAAGAACAAGTGAACTTGCTAAGGAGCATGGCCACAGGCTGAGGACACAAAGAAAGATTTTAACTAGGAGGCAACTAGGTCCAGGGGGTACAATTTAAGTTGCAAGTTACAGAATTCTAGCTCAAATTAGCCTAAGCAAAAAAGGAATTCTATTGGTTCATATGACTTGAAGTCCAACGGAAAGGGTTGCTTCACTCCCTGTGGGATCCAGGAATTAAGATGATGCTCTCTTTCTCCCTCCCCTTCTGCCTTCCTTCTTTTCCTCACTCTCTTCCTCCGTCTCTTTCTCTCTCTTTGCTGAATTAGCTTTATTCTTGGTTGAATTCTCTCCATGCAGTGGTAAAATGGCCAGTAGAAGTCCCAGGCTTTTATGATCCTTTCGGCCAGTGCACTCAAAGAAGTCAGAGTCTCTGCCTTTCCCACATCTGTGGGTATCTCCCCAAGACATGCCACAAGGACACTCTCCAGCCTGCAGTGGCTGGTCCAAGTAACTGAGGGCCCATTAGAATTGCATGGAACATAGTGATGGGGGTATGCATGTGTGTGCACACATGTGAGGTATTTATGTGTGTGTGCACATGTGTACATGCAGGGGTGTGTGTGTGTGTGTGAGGGATGAGATGTGGGTGTGTTCAGGAAGTGTGCATATGTGAAGGGGGTGTCTGTGTATGTTCACATGTGTTTTTGTGCACATGGAGTGTGTGCTTGTGTCTGCATAGGGGGAGTGTGCATCGTGGGGGGGTGTGAAGGTGTGGGAGTATGGGAAGGTGTGTGCAGACTTTGTGTATACATGTGTTGGTGTATGTAGATTCATGTGCATGTATGAGATCACGTGCAAGTGTGTGCAAGTGTTTGTGTGCACGGGGTGTGTGTTCAGGAAGCATGTGTATGAGTGTGCATGTATGGGTGTGTGGATGCCTGTGTGGCTGTGGAGGATATGAAGGGGTGTGCAGGCTGTGTGTGTACATGTGTGGGTGTAGGTGTGCATGTGTGATTGCATGTGTGTGTATACATGTGCAAGCATGTGTGTGTGTGTGTATAGCAGTGGGGTGGGGAGGAGGAGACAGTTTCCAAAAGGAAGGGTCTATCAGCAGCAGGGAGGATGGGAGCTAGGCAAAGCCTTCTGTCCTGGTCAGGAACATGGTCAGAGCTGGGTGTGACAAAGCAGCCTGAATGGGCAGGGTGGCAAGACAGGAGGGTCAGGGTAAGTGAGGGCTGGAATGACAACTCAGTGAGGATGGCAGCGAGAAGGAGATGGTGAAGAGATATTAAGTGGGGAGAGCCCCTAGTGACAGGTGACATAAAACGTGGCCTGAGGCTGGTCCGAAGGCAGTGAGTTATCTCACGTGATTGTTCAGTCAGTTACAAATTGAACTCCTTGTTCTACTGCTTTCCGCCCTCCTCACTACTGCACTTGACTAGTCTAAAAAAAAATGGCCCGAGTACCTCTCACGGTGCTGGCTGGGGTGCTTGATGTGGCCCCACTACCAGTGACGGAAACAAGGAATAAGGGAGTGGAAGCGGGTTTGCTCTGTGCCTTTAGTTTCCTGGTTTTCTTAATCTTAACACACATTTTGACTTGCTTTTAATTTAAGTCAAAGGTTGTGCTTGAAATTTGTCATCAATAAATGGCGTTGTCATCGGAGCTGCTATGAAAGCAGCTACGACACACAGTTCCCTTCCCTTTGAGGCTTCAGCAATAACGCAGATGGCATTGAAGAGCACCATGAGGTGGCAGAGACAGGAAATGAAGTTTACTTTTAATATATATGTGCATAGTTTAATTATATATGAAGATGGAGCACAGAGATCAAACATTGCCTCACATTGAGAATGGTTACAATTTATCTTTTCAGAGTACATAGGATAATTAAATATGTATAATTACAGAAATAAGAATTGGTTGGCAAAGGCAAAGATACAGCGAGTTTATTAAGATAACAGATAGATAAATAAATCATTTGTTTCCTGTAGCTACCATAGCAGATCATAAACTAGGTGGTTTAAAACAACAGAAGTCTATTCTCTCACAGCTCCAGAGGTCAAAAGTCAGAGATCGAGGTGTCAGCAGGGCCACGCTCCTTCCAGAGGCTCTAGGGGAGAATCTATTCCTCCTTTCTTCCCGCTCCTGGTGGTTCCAGGTGTTCTTTGGCTTGTGGCCACATCACTCCAGTCCCTGCCTCAGTGGTCACGTTGCCTCCTCCTCTTTTGTCTGTCTCCCCTCTAAGAGTCTCTTATAAGGGCACTTGTCAAGGGATTCAGGACCCACCCATCTAATCCAGGACAATCTTAGCAGCTTAAGACCCTTAACTGGATCACATCTACAGGGCACTCTTTCTAGATAAGGTCACATTCATAGGTTCTGGGGAGCAGGATGTGGATGTATCTTTTTGGGAAGTCACCATTCAGCCCAGCACAGGTAGATAGACAATAGATATGCCTTCCATTTAGATATTAGACTTTATTAAGTCTAAATTGGACCCCGTGTCCAATTTTATTTTTACCTTCTCTTAGTTTTCTAACTACTGCAACTTAAGCAACTGTGAGTCACCTGTGTTCATTTTACCATATCATTTTGGGTCACAAGCTCACAAAAGACTGCATTTTTAAAAAGATTGTCAAACCAGATGCAAGATCTTCACATGAAACACCCTATAATTCAACCCAGGGGCCTCTCAGGCTGTGTTTTAGGAAGAACAGTCCTACACTAAAAGTATTGTGTGTATTTCCCATTGGCCTTCCATAGGCTCAGGTGCACACAGACCCTGTCACCTGTGAGCCAAAAGTCCCAGAACCTGTTTGGGTGGACATAGAGTGAGTACTTGCTTGAAATCTATCTTTCTGCCAAGAAATAGTCACCATGTCCACAGCCCCAAGAGCATGTGGTTCTAGGGTCACAGCCCATCACATAAGGTATGTCTATGGAAAATAGATTTTTTAAAGAGTATCCCAGTTCCTTAATCTTCCATTCCTTGTTGCTGAAAGAACTTAAAAAAAAAATAATTTGTTTGGGCCAATGAGAGAAGAATACTGGGATTTTTTCTGTTTAATTTCCAAAATGCAAAGAGCCAAAAGAAGACTTTTGATTCTCTTTGTATCCCAGATGTACCTGGTCAGGGCAGAAGTTTGTTTCAATGAAAACGTATTAAATAGTGGCTCAGTTGGCAGAAGGCAGCAAGCCCAGAAGAAAGGGAAGAATGCAGAAAGGACTGGAAAGGTAAAAGAAAGATTTAAAAAGTTTGTAGCATGATAACATTTAAATATATAGTAGTTAAATATAATAAGTATTTTTCATTTTAATTGATCAAATGTCTCCCTTCATTTATGACATACTGTTTTTCTTTCTTTCAGTGAAAATTCTAACTCAAGCTATAAAATAGCTAATAGTGTTTTTTATTGCCATAAGCTAGCCAAATTTGCATCAATGTGCCAAGATAAAACATAAAGAAATTGTCATTTTCATTTGTAAAAAGAATGAGTTAACGCCATGCCCAGGTCTGTAGCACTTAGCACAGCTACCAACTCAAACCTTCCTGGCCTTCCTCATTCCAGAGACTTTCCAACATTTGGCTTCCATCTGGTTGGAAAAGTTTCTGTTTCATTTTATTTTTCACTTTATGCAAATGCTTTTTGGGTTTTCCAAATGTATTCTTGGTTTTTTTTTAAATATATATTAGGGCCTCAAGTAGTTCCATATTTATTCATTTACTGACTGAAATAACCAAATTACATGAAGAGTTAAGAAAATGCTCCAAGGAAAAACCACATTTACCTCTCTGGGTTTTTTCCTGACTAATTCAGACAAAGAGAAATTTTTTACTCCAACAATCCATGTAAGTATCTCAACTTTTATCTTCATTTTTTCCTTTGTGATTCTGTTGAAAACTTCTTTACTTAAAAAAAATCCTGCAAGACAACATTCCTTTGAATAAAAATTCCATTAATAGAGCAGAATTATGTAGGAAATAAAGTAAGCTAGTACTAGCATTATTCACTTATACTTACAGTTTAATACCATATTATTAAATTCTCAGGTCCTATTATTAAAATGACATTTATATCCTGTTCAATTAGGCAGATTTAAAAAATCCATTCCTAAGAATTTTGATGCCCCAATTCAGAATAAACTATAATGCTTAGAATTAATTGCTTCTGTTACTCAACAAAAATACAAAGCATAATGTAAATGGTAAAGGTTGCAGGGAACAGCTGGAAAATATTGCCCTCTTGATAGAAGTTATGTTAATTGTGAAATAATTCCCAAGCCAGGATATCAGCTTTTAAATTTTGCTTTTCTGTCCCCTGGGCAATATTTTACTATTCTGCGTCTAACTAATAAAAATGACCTCAGTTGTTTATTTACAGTCACTGCTGTCAGTTGCCAAACCAATAAAATTCATAAACTCTATTATTTATCACGAGAAATCTGTGTGGTTTTATAGACATACGTGGTGCATTTTATAGGTTCTGTAACCAATACTAAGTCTCTAAACATCTAAGACAGCTTCTACCCTGAGGGCACCATTTTCCAGCTGTTATATTAAACATTAGTCACTACTTATTTTGTAAAAATTTTAATTTAACGTGCTTTATAACTGTATATTTCATTAGTATCTATGCTGTCGTCCAATTGGGTACCTGCTGGGTGCCACGCACTATGTCAGGTCTGGGGATAAATAAGATCTCACCAGTTAAGGAAAACACATGTTTGCGGATCTTGTGGACAGGACAGCCTGATAGATACTGAAACCTGAGAAAGGGGCAGAGGGGATACACCCACCAGCTTTTACTCTATGGATCATTTTAAACAGAACCTCTTAACCCTGGAGTTCACAATGCCAATTGCCAAACTAAGAGAAAATAATAATAGGATCTGGAAAACATCAGGAACAGCAGAGAATCAGGTTCCATCCACATGGACCAAGGGAATAGGAGGTGGGACCGTGATTACAAGATTACATGATAATCAGCACTTCCTTCATGCTAGTTAGGTGCAGATGAGATGTATTATGTGTGAATACAGGTGATTTTGGTTATTCAAGGTGCACTGAATTAGTGAACAGCAAACCACTGCTCCTAAGGGAAACACAGGTTTAGGTTCCTTTGAGCCTCCGGCCACAATATTTTCATCAACTGATCAACATAGAGCTTTGTTTTATGCGTGTTTCTGTTTTAAGATACCATCTTTAACATATATTATTGATTTGTTAACACTGGACTCACTGCCAAGATGTAATTCATGCCTGAACAAAGCTTATCTAACCCACATATTTTCTCCAGAAGGTACATCACACCTTCTTGAGCTTAGGAACAATAGATAGCACTGTAGCACTAAGCTTGGACACCATTTTAAACAGCAAAATCAATAAGAAAAAGCAGAAAAATGCAAAAAACATGGATTAGATAGACCACCGAAAGCACGCGTATAAGAGCTGAGACAAGAAGGCAGAGCAGCATCTTGTTCTCCCTCAGCCAAGACCACGCACATCAAGCAACTCATATTATTTGCTGCTTGTCCATGAATGACCATAAAAGTGGGATAAATATTGATTTGTGGGTTACAAGCAAGTTTTAGTGAGCAGGTGATTTGCAAATATGGAATAGCAAACAATGAGGATCGGCTATATATGAGACATGAATACGCTTTTAAACATTTTGTCATAAAAATTTTCAAATCTGCACAAAAGTGAAAGAGTATTAACACTATTTTCTATCTGGATTTTTTTTTTTTTTTTGAGACAAGTTCTCACCCTGCTGCCTGGGCTAGAGTACAGTGGCATCGATACAGCTCACCGCAGCCTCACAGTCCTGGGCTCAAGTGATCCTCCTACCTCAGTTTCCCAAGTAGCTGGGACTACAGGTGTGAGCCACCACGCCTGCCCTGGATCTCTTTTTTTGACATTGCCTCTATGACCTACATACTTCAAAATGAGATGAAATGTGGGCTCGCTCTTTTCTGGTAATATAAAGATAAGCACATATCCTGTCTGGCTAATATGCCTATGACCTGGCATTTGCCCAGTTGAGTCCTTTGACAATCAGTAATGAACAAAACCATGCTGAATGTATTATAATGAACAAACAACAAACGCGATATAATGAAGAACTTGTTGAATACAAATATATATAAAACATAAGCCCTTTGTTTGGGAAAAAAGCAGGGATAATGGATGGAAAAGAGAATTTATTCATCAAGGATATGTAAATTATATCTCATATCAATTACAGTCCCACATGAGCCCAATGTTAACAGCATCCAACAGCTGAGCATATTTAAAAAGCATTTTAGTGGACTCTAGATAAGCTAACTAAGGTAATGTAGGAAACTGACCACAAAAAGCTGGCCCAAGTAAATGTGCTGATTGGAAATCTCAGATGTGATCTCAAATATGGGCTAGATGGGTGTGAAAGTACTGCTCTTAAAAATTTTATAATTTTAAACAAAAACCTCTTTACCTAAGAGTTCATAAGGCCAATGGACAAATTAAAAGAAAATCATCATAATAATGATAAAAACCAAATTGCTAAGAAAGAAAGAAAAATAAATCCTTCTTTTTTTGGAAAAAGAAATAAGAATTATTTTTCTCTAAGTTTCACATTTATCTATTTTTCAAATTTCTTCCCACAAAGTGTCACTGTATAGTAAGTGTTCCTACTATAAAAATCTCAAAAATAATTTCTAAGCAGTTTTGTTTTCAATCTCACATTCCTGAAATGAATGCAGAAATTGAACCATCTGCTTCATGCATGTGGATTTCAGACCTGAACACATACCTTACCAGGCTTGTGAAGACTAAGTGTCAACCAAAGACCATTTGGATTACCTTTCTTCCCTCTTCTTTCTGCTCACGCCATTCTCCATAGCAGGAAAATGTATCATGTATCATATCATTTGCCCAAAATCAATTTTTCCAAGTTTCATGGTCAAAGTCTCCTTTATTCTTGGAACAGAACAGTCTTGCAAAGTTTGCCAATAGTAAGTCAGACTTGGGCTGCTAGTCACTTCCTAAACAAGGCTGTTCTGACAACCAATACCTGGCTTCCCAACACTTTAATCTATGTAATGAGATGTTGCTGTCCTGTAGTGTGGATGGATGTTTGGGAAGGATACAAGAGAGAAGGGTTTGGATGCAAACTCAATTATCTGTCCCTGACTAGTCAGGAAAGACGGAAGTAATTAGGGTAATAGCTTTTTTGAGGGGGGGGAAGAAAAAATTAGGAAACCAAGAACCAAATAGAAGACTGGCCACATATTAATCTACATCTCTTCTTAAGGCATCAGGATGTGGGAGTGGTGGGGAGAATATTAGGGAGAACTAGGCCAGGATGAAATTGGGGTGTCTAGTTTGGCCCTTGGTCGGCATAGCGCTGTCCCACTTCCTGGCCCATTAAATCCATCTTCATTTCTCCGGCAGTTGACATTTGCCTGCAACGAGGCATTCCTAAAATGATATAATCCAAGAATGTCTTTTAATTACATTATGAGATTCAACACAGCCCTTGTTTCTTAATTCATGTAAGTAAAGACATCTTAAACTTCTCGTTTTAGCATAAAGCAATATTTAGTACCTGATCAAAGACAGTAACTGTTAGATTCATTTTGCCTGGTTCGTTTCAGTGCAATGTACTCCTTCAGAGAATTTGTAGTTTCATTTCTAAAAGAAATAATAATAAGAGAAGACCAGGAAGTGAGCCTAAGTCTTCAGCAAGGAACTGGGTATCAAATTTAGAATAAACATCTAAAGATTAAATGTTCCTTCTGAAAAGATCAGTAATACCTAGTGATCAGTAATACTTACTTAGGTAGTAACCACTTTATTCATCCAATTGGGTTATGTTCCTTAGTGACATTTTTATTTTGGTTTTGGAAACTGCAGAATATATGAAGAGTGAATTCTTTATTCAAAAAATTTTTAAATCAACTTTTGCTTCAATTTGGGGAAATTTTCCTACCCAAATTAGATAGACATGTCTATTTATGCATAACTACTAGATATTGTTGATTGATGCTTAAAAAATTTAGTGAAATTAGGAGCTTTTTTTTCACCCAAAGAGAAATGCTGTGATGATATTTGTTTCCCCTCCCCAATCATCTGTTTCACCTTCCATATTTGTTATTTCCTAAATCACAAACAATGCAGTCAGGTGCGGTGGCTCACACCTGTAATCCTAGCACTCTGGGAGGCTGAGGTGGGGGGATTGCTTGAGCTAATGAGTTCAAGACAAGCCTGAGCAAGAGCGAGACCCCATCTCTACAAAAAATACAAAAATTAGCCAGGTGTGGTGGCGTGTGCCTGTAGTCCCAACTATTCGAGAGGCTGAGGCAGGAGGATCGCTTGAGCCCAGGAGTGTGAGGTTGCAGTGAGCTACAATGACATCACTGCACTCTAGCTGGGGTGACAGAAGGAAACTCTGTCTCAAAAAAAGAAAAGAAATGAGAAAAGAAAAGAAATGTGTACATCACACACTAATTTTACATCAGGAGAACTGGTCACCATTTTTCTGACTGTTTATGTTACTCCACCACTTAATTGAGTTCTTAACGTAGCTTAACTATTCCTGTATGTAGTTATATATTTAGGTTATTAAGTAAGAAATATCCCATTTCCTGAAGTATTAAGTTTGACAGTTGATATTTCTGACATTTCGCTTTGAAACTTCTTGTTTTATTTTTATTGTGAAGATACATCCTCATTCTTTCAAACACAAGGTCTGACTTGTGATTATCTTTCAAATTTTTTTAGAGCAATTTTTGTGAAACCATGGATAAGTAAAAAATACTCACATTTTGAATATAAGTTCTGTCATGGAAACAATGCTGTGCCGACAGCTCAAAATATCAACACAGTGTTTGGGAAGGACGTGGCTGATGAACGCACAGTATGTGGATGCTTTGAGAAGTTCTGTTCTGGTGATTTTAACCTTTTTTTTTTCTTTATTGAAGTATACTTTACATATCAGGCCTTTACTCCATTTTAAGTATACAATTAAATGATTTTTAGTGAATTTACCAAGATGTACAGTTAATCACATAAATCAGTTTTAGAGTGTTCTGGTGATTTTAATCTTGATGAGCCACATAGGCAACCTGAGACCAAGGTGGATAATGATGAGCTGAAAGCTGTAGTGGAAGCGAATCCATCTCAACCTATGCGTGAATTAGCAGCAAGTTTGACATTACTATTCCAACAATATTGGACCATTTGAAACAAATCAGCAAGGTAAAGAAGCTGGATAGATGGTTTCTGCATGAGTTAAATGAGCGTCAGAAGAGAAATCATCTGGAAGCTTTCTTTTCTTTGCTGTCACAGCATAAAGGCAAACCATTTCTACATCATATTGTTATGCTTGATGAAAAAAAGATTCTTTTTGATAATCACAAGTATTTGGCACAATGGTTGGCTAAAGATGAAGTGTTGAAACACAGTCCAAAAAAAAGCTAATGGTGTCTGTTTGGTGGTACAGCGCTGGTATTATCCACTACAGCTTCATGAAACCTGGTCATTCATTTATAGTAGTGTCTACTGCAACCAGCTGGAAGAAATAATGAGGATGCTTGCGATTAAGCAGCCAAGATTGGTCAATAGAGACAGGCCAATCCTCCTGCAAGACAATGCTCGACCACATGTCACACAAACAATGCTGCTCACACTACAGAGGCTGGACTTGGAAACTCTCTGTCATCCACCGTATTCACCACACCTCGCACTGACTACCACTTCTTCCAGGCTTTGGACCACTTTTTGCAAGGAAAAATATTCAATTCTCAACAAGCTGTGGAAAACCCCTTTTGCAATTTCATCACGTTTTGCCACTCGCTCTCCAGGCATCTTAGCTGCTGGCATAAGATGTGTCAGTAGTTTAGGCATATACATTGCTTAATTGTACTGCTTCTTGTTTGACATATTATAAACTAAACTTTTGATTTGAAATTAAATATTTCATATTTAATGACCTAATACATGTGTACGTGATGTTTATTAATATATCCCCATGCATTTTTGCCATGTAGACAAAATCTGGGCTTTATCTGTGTGATTTGCTTGTCCTAAAGGTTCACTGGCCACAAGCTGGGTTGCATTGCTCGGTCTTTCCACTATTGGGAAAGCCATTCATACTGACTCTGTGTTTGCAGCAGGGAACAAGACACTATAATTCCAGCTCAACAGAGCACGGCCAGAACAGACGCACATTATCCAGAGTGCAGGAAGGGCGTCTGGCCAGGGACAGCATATGCAGAGACAGGGAGTGCCTTCCAGCTTGCCTGTGCACTGCTCTGGTGGGCTGAGCCTCCCCCCTCTTCTTAGTGAGCTTTCCTTGGTGGTGCCTGCTGCCTTACTCCAGCACAGCTAATTAAGAATCACGAGAAGGCAAATTTGCTTGGTCATTCCGTCATTCAATCCTTCATTCAAGCGGTGTTACTGAAGGCCCGCTATATGACAGACAGAGTAGGCTCCAGGGACCTCCCAGTGCGCAACACAGACATGGACCCCTGCCTTCATGACTCCACAGTTCACCAGGGGAGACAGACACTAAACAGCATCATAGCTAATGCGTTGGTGAAGCAGCACTGCACTAAGTACAGAGCACTGTGCTTCCCGTGGCTCCTCCCCGGTGCTAAGTCCTCAAGCCTTCTTGGTGCCTGAGATGCAAAACATTTTACTTTTTGGTGTCCTGGAGACATCCTTAAGAAATTCAGCAGAAGTGAGGCCTGCTTGTAATCAGACTGTCTTTTCCGGTATCTAAGGCTCCGGGTCTTAAAGTCTAGTCCTGGTCAGCATTGTCTCTTCCCTGACCCGATCAGTGACAATGCTCTGCATGTCCACAGTGAGTTCAAGTTTCAAAGCACATCCATGTGCTGAGGCAGTCGCTTTACATTTTTCTTTTTACTTTTTGGAACAGAGCAGGATATTAACTAAGTATTCATTGGATCTTCACAGCTACTGGGTGAGATAGACAAGGCCTGGATTGTTTTCCAACAAGAAAATGGAAATTTTGAGGCCAGGCAACTAGCTCACGTCTACACAGCAAAAAAAGTTGGGGCCAGGGCTCTCCCCACTCTACAAGTCCCTTCTCTACATGAGTCTTATGTTGGATTTTATTAGAGTGACAACTTGGCCATTTTTCTGCCCTTATTTTTAATGAGGTTCCGCAAGAAAAGACTGAAGAACAAACAAGTCAAAGCACAAGCATTCAAATAGAAATTTTTTACGTCTGTTCCGGTAGCACTGTCACCAGTACTCAAGTCACCAGGACTTCTTGCTGCCTTAATTTTTGTCTTCTTTATTTTTGTTTTTATTTTTGCCTTGGTGTTTTTTGTAAGTTCTATCCCAAACACATGTACTGAGGCAGAAAGTTAGATTAGATCTAATGCAGTTATCTCAAAATTAAGGAACCAGTCAAAATAATTCTCAAGGTGAGCACCACAAAGTCAACCAAAGAATAAAATGGGCCAACAAGCCCCCAGCTGGCATCTGGTATACATAAAGTTCTGTTTATGTGTATACTGAACTAGAAAAGACAGTGGCTTTGAGAAAATGTAGTAGGAAAAGCTGTAAGTCTCACAGACATGCAAGCAGATTTTCCAATGCTTCATAGAACATGGCAGGTTCTAGCCTAAGTGGTTCTCATTGTAAATAACTTTGTGACAGCTCACCTGTCAAATAAGTTCATGACCTGTCCTATCTCAGAAGGTGACTGGGAAATTAAATAAAATTATATATTTATATTTATCATTTGTTTTCATTTATTATCATAATCATTATCAACAACTTATTATAAGAGATCAGATAACTTCTGTAATGATACTTCTAGCACTGATCAATTAAAATATTTTATATGAACTTCTGTATGTATGCTTTGGTGATACCAACCCTTTATAGATTAGCAAAGATTTATGGATTATTAAATTGTTTGCACGTGTTAACAAAAATCCAGTAAGATCCAGGAATGCCTTTTTATTACTTTTTCATAACTTTGCATATTCTTAGCATCTCCAAATGCCTAAAAACCTCATTGTGGTATATTAATATCTTCTCCAAATGCTCTAGCTTATAGTAAATGCTCAATAAATTACTGAAAGGAGGAATGGACAATATTCCATAAGTATCTCATGTCCTTACTGTTGTGAAGAAAACTAATTATAGAACAAGTGGCCTCACAGGTGTTCCGAATTCCCTAGGATTCTATTCCTCTAAAAGAGGCCTTCCTCTTGAGGGCATTGTGTAAAACTGAGGGATGTAAAATAAGGACAATTCTAATATGAGATTATCAAGTCACCAACTGTTTTTTCTGTATTTCATATTATGCTGACTATGTTGGTGACGGTCAAGTATTAAAATAGTTTATCCTCATCTGTTTACTACTTTTTTCTAACTTGTCCAGCATCAACACCTTGGAACAAAGACCAGCTCTGGAAAAAATGGATTTGAGGTCACACTGGGGGAACGCTACATATGATGACCTCCTCTAAGTAACAGTAAAGGCTCTGACAAGTCCCGTAGCAACAAACCTGTTTAACAGTCCTTAAAAATGGAATTGACTATAGAACCTTCCTTCCTTCCCTCTTCATTCCCTTTCTTCCCTCTTCATTCCCTTTCTTCCTTCTTCCCTTCCTCCCCTTCCTTCCTCTCTTCCTCCCTCTCTTTCCCTTTCTTTTTCTCTCCTCCTTCTCTCTCTCTCTCTATATTCAGGGTACCTGAAGACTAGTTAAGGAACACTCTTTATTGGGGTAGTTCTCACCTAAAAAACACAACTTGTCAATGGAGAAAGGAGACACTTTGGTGAAGTGAAGGCTTCCTAGCATCTCCTAGAAATTCTCATGCTGGTGTCTGCTTTCTCCCATGGGAAGCAGGACAGTACTTACCTCATGGGGTGTGAGGATTCTCTGACCAGTAAGTGTAAAATGCTGAGAGCAGCGCCACACACAGCGTAAGTGTTCGATAAATATGCGCAATTGTCATTGTATTATTATTACTCTTAATTATAGCAGTCCCTTGGAATCTGTAGGAAATTGGCTCCAGGACCCTCCTCAGATACCAAAACCCAAGGACGCTCAAGGCCCTGATATAAAATGATGCAGTATTTGCATAACCTGTGCACACCCTTCCATACACTTTATATCATCTCTACATTACTTACAACACCTAATACAATATAAATGCTACACAAATAGTTGCTATACTGTATTGTTTTAATTTGTGTTTTTTTTTTCTCCGAATATTTTCTATCCAAAGTTGGGTGAATCCGCGGATGCAGAACCCGCGGATACAGAAGGCCAACCGTACTAGGGTTAACCACAGGCTAGTCCTGAGTGAACCTTCTTTGAAATGTTAACTGGGGTATGTGTTCAGAACACTCTTCTTGATGGCAAATATTTTTGAATCAACAAATGAACTGGCTGCTCCTGGGGCAATGTTATTTTTAACATGTTTTAAAATGTCCTCCTTTACTATTCTGTGGATGGGTGGGCAGCTGTTTGCAATCATAGTCCCATATGTGGTCCACAGGTATGCCAGGCTTGGGGAATCTGGCTTTTTGTGAAATGTTTTCAAGTCACTTGCTGCCACATTGCACGAAGCAGCCAAACCACACCAAATGGAAATGTACTAAAAGAGACGGGCAGAGCAAAATGCTCCCTGAAAAACAGAAAAGTGACTCATGCTCATAAAATATCATTGCCATGGTAATTCTTCAAACACACTGCCCCGTCCCAGGGGATGGCCATGCGGGGCATTTCCATGAACCATTCATTGGCCTGTTGTTGAGAATATTAGTTTTTTTTCACAGTGGCTTCTTACTTCTCTATTGGTGTGGCCAGAAAACAAGTTGATACTGAAAAGACAGGCCTTTTCAACTCGATAAGGAAGAAAATTTACTTCCTTGATTGCTGCAAATTCCAAAACAGAAGCTTGCATCCAACTGCTCAATTGTAGCCATCAATAACAGTATGCATGGATTTGGGAGAGGGGTTATTTTGCTTTGTTCTAAAATCACGAAGTATTAAAACCAAGCAAACAGTTACATAAAAGATTTCTGGCAAGTACACTCTCTTTTCATCATTGTAAAAGCTGTCAAGCCTTAGAATATGCTAATGCTGGTTTGAAAACTCCTTATTTGAAAAGAGCCTCCCACTCATTAAAGCTCCATCCATTCAGGCACCCCTCCCCCCACACTGTGGTTCAGCGGCCTATCCCCCGGCTGCCTATATCTTTCCGGAGGTGCCAGATTCTCCCCACCCAGCTGCAGGTGTGTGCACACACGCGTGTGTGTGTGTGTGCGCGCGCGTTGGGTATGTGTGGTATGGTGTGTGTGGTGTGTTGGGTGTGTGTACATATGCGTGCAGATGTGTACGTGTGTTGGGTGTGGCTGTGGTGTGTGTGCTGAGCATGCGGGGGTGGCGGAGGGTTGTGTGTGTGGTGTGTCTATAACAAGCACAGACAGGAAGTGTTTCTACCCAGAACAAAAAGATAGTAACTCATTCTGATGCCACTTCCTGTGGTCACTGCCACAGACCTTCACGTCTTCACTGGCCAGACCTTCACGCTTCTTCCACAACAGGGGAGCAGCCGTCCACCTACCCTGACAGCGGGCACTTGGAGAGCAATGAGGCCTACAAATTAGCAAAAGCCACCGACTGTTTTTTCTGCATTTCATATTATGCTGACTATGTTGGTGACTGTCAAGTATCAAAATAGTTTATCTTCATTTTTTTACTACTTCTTTCTAACTTGTCTATAATCAACACCTTGGAACAAAGGAAGAAAAGGCGAGAAGAAAGGAAAGGCAGGAGAGTAAGGGAGAGGAGACGGAAAGAGAAACTTGGCAGAAGAGCACGGGGAGAGGACTCAGCGGAGCCGGGCCGCGTGGCCTGCGCGCAGCATGGAGGAGGAGCACCCTCCAACCACCGGAAACTCAGAACAATTGCCTGAGTGTATCTGAGGATACGGAATTCATGGCTCCAGAACTGTCATCACCCTCTCACTAACACGTTCCCACCTGTGACATGTTGGCTGGCCTGGGTTTGCAGGTTCAAAGCTGGCTTTGTACACCCACTCCCTTGCCATTCCCTTGTGAAATGTGTTTAATTTTCCGCACATGCACACTTTTACATCATTGTTGCATGTTCTTGTGCTCAATGAGAAAAACACAATACTCGGGTAGAGAAGCCCAGGTGTTCTGGAACAGTAGTCTTTCAGATAAGAGCGTTGGCGGGGAGGGGTACAAACACGGGATGCGATCCAACCAGACACTGCACTCAAATTCACAGCCTCCCCTCAATCCCAATTATCCTTGAGATGAACTAAATCAAATTAGTATTATTGCCAAACAAACCCCATAAAGGCTGTACTAAATAAACTTCTAACCTCCACCTCCATCTGTCTAGGGATTTTGAACCCATTCAATAGATTCATTCACAGAACGTTACAGGTAGAAGGGACTTCAGTGATCACCTGGTGCAGACACCTCAGGCCCCAATGTATTAAAAGATTCCCTGGGGTGGCCTTAGCAGGTTGTATGGAACCAGGTCAGGAACTAAAATCAAGCTCTCTGCACCCGCCTTCCATAAGCACCCGTCCAGGACAGGAGTGCATGTGTGACAGAGAGCCAGCTGGCTCAGCACTGTTTCACTGGGGGGAAGGTGGGGGATTCTTTAACACAGGCTTCATTTAATGAGGCACCAGTTTTCAAATACCCACTCATGTCAGCCCCAGGAAAGAGACTGCCTGGTTTGTCGTGAGTAAGGATGCATACAGCCATTAAGCAGGGTTTGCCCAAACAGATCTCATTTGTGACACATTTCCTCTGAAATAAACCCGTCGCAGGACAAGACGCCCTTGCCACCCCCATTTGAGGGCATCTACATCTGATTGGCCTCAGTGAGGAAATAGGACAAAGTATCACTAAGGAACATTCTGAGACTTGAAATTAGGCATTTTTAACCTCCTGTGAAATATGCACATATGAGTTTGTCTTTCCCATAAGAAGAAATATGAAAGCAAAGTTTCCATCTTCGGGGGAAAGGAGAAATAGGCCACTACGTTATAAGCTCAGAGCATAAAAGAGTTCGGCAAATACAGACTGGTCTGCCTGCTTTATTACTTTTGAGATTAGGTAGAAACAAGGTGGGTGGGAAAGTGCACCTTCTCCCTGTGCTCACTATGAAAATGGCATATAATTGAATATCAGTGACCCTCAAGCCGTGAACTATCCCAGAGATGGTATCTAGACATTTCAATGTGGACCGCTGGCCAAAAGAAAAAAAGCTGAAAGGCAGAGTTTGCGACTCCTTAGGCACCTTCGTTTTTTCATTTCTCAGAAGTCTTTATTAACATCCCTGGGCACATGCTCTGTATCCTGCCTGGAAGTTTCCTCCTATCTTCTTCACTTGTCTAACTCCCACACATACGTGAGGTCTCAGTTCAAAGGTGACCTCTCCCACGCTGGTTCCTGCTGTCGTGGGCTCTCGCGCTGCTCGGCGCATCCCTCCCTCCGCCCCGTGTAAAGCCGTCCGCCCTGCGGAGCTCACGCGAGGGTTGGAAGTACGTTTTTCCTGTTCACAACTGTTCCCCCAGCCCTTGGCAGACACTTAGCACTTGGGAAATGCTCGGCAGATATTTGCTGGATACACAGGTGGAGGTGTACCCTTTCTACTCTCAGAAGCTGTATTCAAATACCTCTTTTGAAACCACAGCAGGAAAAGACCTTCTTTTGCTTGAGTCCTCTTTTCCTGGCCACTGTTCTCCACTGAAGTCATTTTTAATACAAACATAGGAGTGAGGAAGAGAAGGCAAACTGGCTGCGCTTTGTATCCACCAAGAATTTAACTTCGGATGTCCAAGAAATAGTTGATATATAGGAGTTCAGAGACACCTTGAATTACCTTGAACCCACATTTTGAAATAAAATGGACTCGCAATGGATTTGAGTCAGGAATTGTGTCTGATTCGTTCCGGGATCCCTAGTAGGTTTTCAATAAACTTTTGTTGAATAATGTCCATTTTATTCATAGACCAAGAAAACACCTCTCCAGAGCACTAACATGTAAATTAGATCAACCATAAATTAGTTTGCCTTGGTGATAAATTGTTCCCTCTTGTCCTAGTCTGTTTTGTGCAGCTACAACAAAATACCTGAGTCTGGGTAATTCATAAAGAACAGATATTTATTTTTTGCAGTTCCGGAGGGTGGGAAGTTAAAGGTTAAGGCACCAGCATGAGGTGAGGCCTTCCTGCTACATCCTCACAGAGCTGAAGACAGAAGGGCGGAGGGACTAACTCGCTCTGCCCAGCCCTTACATAAGGGCACCCAATCCCGTCTGTGAGAGAGAAGCACTCGCGGCCTAATCACCTCTCAGAGGCTCCAGCTCTTAGTTCTAGCATCTCGGCAACACTTGAATTTTGGAAGGGGCACATTCAAACTGTAGTACCTCTAACTTTATGTCGGTGATAAACATTTAGCATCTGGTCATGCAAAGTGGCCTAAATTACTCCAGAAACATAATCCACAATCAGTAAACCAATTCTGATTTATTTGAATGAGGACTGTCCCTTGATAACCATGCCTGCTTCTGCACTGGGCTTTTTGAGGGCATTAGCACCAAAAGGTATTACCTTAATTGCAATAAGCTAATAAAAGAATAGAGCTTATCCTATAAATCAGGGGTCAGCAAACTTTTTCTGTAAAGGGCCAGATAGTAAATATTTCAGACTTCTCAGGCCCTTTGGTTTTCATCACATTTACTCAGCTTGGCCAATGTAGCATGAAAGCAGCCACGGACTATATATAAATAAGTAGACATGGCTGTCTTCCAATAAAACTTTATTTATAAAAACTGGTGGCAGGCTGAGTCTGGCCCATGGCCACAGCTTGCCCACTCTGATCTAAGTGATGCATTGAGCCAAGTGCTAGCCAGACGGCATATCAGAGTGTTTCAGGAAAGCTGCCTGGTGGTTTGAATAGAGAGAAATGGTAGAAGAATAGAATCATTTTACAGAAAATAATAAAATGGTCAAACTGAATTAAAAATGGGGGGGGAAACCCCTAAACCTTAACAGTCAATACCATATTCACACTAAGAGCAGTGATTTGGTACAGAATCTATATCCTTACAGAATTTATAAGTAAAGGGAGTTTATGCACAGCTTTACGGACTGTACATACTTAAATATCACAACAAAGAGAATTTATGTAAACACTGGGCGATTCTATCAGGAAATTTTTTTTTCTTTAAAACAGGTCTGTCCGGACGTTTCTCCGGGTTGAGAGGCCCTGGCCTATAGGAAATGCACATGCTGTTGACCCTCCTCAAGACCCAAGAAAACTCAAGAACCAAAAACACTGCTGAAGTTTCAAAGACGAAGCTTCAAATAGGGAACTCGTCCCTATGCACTATTTGTGTGACCACAAAAACAGCTTCGGAATATGAAAGGGGTCCTGATCAGATATCTGATTCCTTTTTGGCCTGTTTAGTTTTGTCTTTGTGAGTTTAGCCAAAGTTTCCTCAGATTTCAACATGTCAAATGGCATTTCAATCCACGCAGAAGTAAGCAAATGCTCAGTCTTTGGGGTCGTTTGGAAAGAAAAGTATTACTGAGTTTGTGAAGCCAATACATTTGTGTGTGCGTGCGCGTGTGCACATACACAGTTGTGCCACTAGTAAAAGAGAGCCTGTGGGGACTCTGTTTAAGTCCATCTGTTTAAGGCCTCAGCTTTCTCCAGAGCTTTTAATGTTTCATCATTGAGTATGATGTTTGCTGCCGCAAGTCTTTTTTTAAATATTCTTTTTTTTTTTTTTTTTTTTGAGACGCTCTAACTCTGTTGCCTGGACAGGAGAGCAGTGGTGTCATCACAGCTCACTGCATCCTCAAACTCCTGGGCTCAAATAATCCTCTTTCCTTAGCCTCCCGAGTAGCTAGGACTACAGACACGCACCAGGATGCCTGGGAATTTTTTTTTTTTCCACTTTCTGTAAAGACAGAGTCTTACTATGTTGCCCAGGCTGGTCTCAAACTCCTGGTCTCAAGCAATCCTCCTGCCTTGGCTGGGATGGGATTACAAATGCTGGGATTACAGGCATGAGCCACTGAAGACTTTTGTATATATTCTTTATCAAATTAGTCCAGTTTCTTGGTATTCCTAGTCTTCTGGGAGTTTTTTATCATGAAGAGGTGTTGAAGTTTGTCCAATGTTTTTCTTCATCTGTCAAGATGATTATATGATTCCTCTTTTTCCTAGTAATCTAAAGAATTACATTGATTGATTCTCAAAATTTAAACCACTTTGAATTGCTAGAATAAGCCATACCTGAATATGATGTTCTATCCTTTTTATACATCACTAGGTTTAGTTTGATAAGATTTTATTAAGGAATTTAGCATTTTATAATTTTCCTGTCTTGTAATATCATTGTCAGGTTTTGATATTCAGGGTAGATGCCTCATAAAAAGAGAAACTGTTCCTTTTTTTCTATGTTCAGGAAAACTTTGCATGGCATTGTTATTGTTTCTTTCTTAAATGTTTAGACAAACTGACCAGTGAAACCATCTGGGCCTAATTTTATTTCATATAAAGATCCTAGAATGCCTCACTTCATGTATTTCACCATAGGGCAGAAGTCTACCTAGATATCAGATTATAGACTGGAGCCCTCGCCCTGCTGAGCAATCCCCATGTGACCCCTCCCAGCCCCGGGGGTGTGGGAAGGTGGCACCTGCATGACCACAGCGTCACAGCAACTACTCCATCACATAAGGAACCGCAGGCCAGAGAGCAGCTTACCAACGCAGCCTTGGGCACCTGCTCCTCCCGGCCGCGTGCTGTAGGAGCGAGCCAAATCTCTTTGGGCCAAAAGTTCCAAGGGCCCCCTTATCAGTCAAAGTAACTACATTCTGCTATGGTGGTGCTCAACCGCAAGACTTCTGGGACTTCCTCCATCACAGATTTTTTTCACTTGCCCGCAGTTCTTACCTATTTCAGGTCAAGGAGTGTCGAGGAGTGTCCCCGGCGCGCGGTGGCGCGTGGCCGCTGCAGTGGACAGAGGGCGTACGGCCACGATGGCTCCTGAGCCCTCACCTCCCTCCCATGAGGTTAGCCGCAGCAGGACACTTCCACATGGCTTCGACAGAGCCGGAATGTGTTTGGAGCCACAGTCCGCAATCCGAGCTAGAGCCGCGCCTCTCCGTCCCTCCCGCCTGGTCATGGTCCCCTGGGCCCCGAGCCAGCCCCAGACAGCGCGCCCAAGCTGCAAGCCTGGCCGTCTCGCCTGCTAAGGGAATAAACGATTATGTGCGCCACTGGAGGCCCGTGGCGATTTGCATTGAAGGTGCCAGGCTCATAGTCAGCGCTCTGTGACATTAGTTACTATTTTCATTTCCCGTTATGTGCAGTGATTCCTAACGGAGGTGAGGTGGGGTAGAAAAGAAAAGAAAAAGAGCAGATTGCTAATTACTATTCTAAAGGTTTGGGGTTTTAGGTGAAACCAAAGCTCTTCGCTCCATCACCACCCCAGCGCGCACGCATACACGGGGACACACGCAGGCGGCGACACACACACACAGCGTGGGGTTCTGCAGGAGTCTCCACAAGTGTGGCTCTCGAATCTGTCCTGGTTCCAGTCAGAATAGCCGGCTGGGCCCAGGATTATTTGGGCCCCAAACCCCCCAGCTCAGGCTGCTTTAGAAGCGCGGGAGCACCCTGCCCAGCTAGGAGCACAGCTTCCACGTCCTTCCTGGGCTTCCACAGACGGTGCAAAGAAAACACGCAAAGTGCGCTCTGCTGAATACCTCCATCAAAACCCTGTCTGCAGTCAGGACAGGGAGCAACTCTCTCTCTTCCTGCTAGCATCCATACACTCACTTTGCTTTTGGTGAAACAGTACCTCAGTCTCTCCTAGAGTCCCGGCCTCCTTCGCCACCTCTGGTAGCAGGCCACGATGGAGGCACCTCCGTCTGCACGTCCCACGCTGGGGCTCGCCTTCGGGGATCACGACCTGCCTGGGGCAGTGGGGCTGACACTTCTGGGAAGCAAAAATCCACTCTCTTCCTTCAGAGGGGCTGCCGAAAGGGAATCCCTTCTCCCTCTGGAGGGTGTGCTGAGGATGTGAGTCCCGCAGCTGCCGCCATCCTCACATCAGGCTCTCTCAGCTTCAGCTCTGACATTGGGATGGGACCAGGCTTTGTCATCGAGGCTGTCCCGCGCATTGTAAGATGTTCAGCAGCATCCCTGGCCTCTACACAGAAGCTGCAAGTAGCACCCCCTCCTCAGTTGTGACAACCAAAAACGTCTCCAAACATTGCCAAATGTCCCCTGGGGAGGCTGAATAGGCCCAAGCGAAGAACCAGCTTGGTTTCTCTTAAAACCAGTTCCAACAATTTTCTGTCATTTGCAACATATAGAAACCCCTGACTGACACATGTGAAGGGCAGCCTTTCATTGTCTCCTAGAAACGTTTTAAAGTGGGATACTATAAATTCAAATTCCACCAGTGAGTCTCATGTGAACCTCAGGTATGCTTATTTTTCAAATATTTATTTTAAATAAATTAAAAGTTTACCTTCATTTATACAGTTCTAAAAGCAAGAAAATGTTCTAGTTTGGAAGATCACCTTTGAAACACTGACCTGGTTTCAAGATCAAATATGGCTGGAAAAAGGGACACCAAGTTTTAAAGGATTAGTCTAAAAACATATGTTTGTAATTGAGACAAAAATTTTAAGAAAATAATCAATCCATACAGAAGAAAGAGCAAGATTAAGAAGTGACCAAAGTCACTATGTTTTCTAAGAAGTGACCAAGGTCATTATCCTTTGCTCTTTTAGCAAAGAAGTTAGGTCATTTATAGAGCAAGAAAAAGGTCATTTACAGAGTTAAGGAAAAAAAATCAGTCCCAACGGCCAGAGGGGAACTATGTCTTTGCAACATACCCATCGGAAACAAGCAGTCATTAGAGTCAGGAACCTTCCAAGGAGAGATGAGACTTTGGACCTACGTTCTCCTCTGCCACGGGCATCAGCTGCCAACACCATGGCAGCCAGAGGCATGAGCACCGGTCCTGGAGGGCGGCCCCCAGTGGCACGGCACTGCATGCACTCGAAAGCTCAATTACACACTGAATACTAAATATTCTATAAATCTTACGTCACAGATTCTCAGCTTTGGAAGTGCATGGGCCTTTCCTTTTTTGTTTGTCACTGCAGCCCTAGCACCCAGAACAGAGCCTGGTCCATGGCATTTAGTGATCAATAAAAATCTGGCCTCCTGGAGCTTACCACAGACCATGTCCTCACACCAACCGTATAGACAGAGGAGGGACAGTATATCTACCCTGCACACACCCAGCCCAGGCCCTGTGCCTGGTTTATACTGTGAAGGGGGTAACATGCAGAAAAGGGGGGAAAAAAGAAAGAAAACAATTGTCAATCACTTGGTACTGAGGTAAGCAGGTATCACTTCACACACTGGTGCACTGGTTACAACACACCGGTTTCCATGCGGGGCTCTCTGTTGGGTTTTCTGGATGAAATTTTTCTCTGCTAAATTGCATGCATTCATTATTTCTTATGAGCATCATGAACTTTTGCAAATGTAGGTAGAAAGTCCACTTTAAACGACATAGAGCCACCCTTCACTTGCAGAGGCATCTCAGTGCCGGCGAGGGAGAGCTGGGAGGGCAAGCAGACAGCAATCCTCATTACCAGGGTGAGGCAGGAAACTGCTCCCAGATGTCCCCAAACGTCCCCCCCCCAGAGGAGAAAGGGCCTCTTGGCACCTAGAGCAGCCTTCCAGCTTGGTCAGCCGGGTGAGGGACACACACTGAGGTGGCTGGGGTTCCTCCGTGGAAAAGGAGGTGGCAGTTTGGACAGCTCTTTGGAAAGCTGTAAAATAAAATGCAGTTCAGAACACATGGTGTTTGATCAAACAGAGCCTCCTCTCAAGTGCCAAGACTCAGCAGAGGCACAGAACTGCGTGTTGCGTGCCAGAGTTTGCTTTCATGTTCTGTGTGTTGTCTCATTCTGCTTGGGAAAAGAACCAAGTTGCCAAGTTGCCAAGATAGGACTGTGCGCGTGTGTGTGCTGTATGTGTGCATGTGTGTGTATGCGTGTGTATGAATGCTGACACAGCACATTCCACAGGATATTTATTTCTCAGAACATTAATCAATATTTTCTCTCTCATTTTAAAAAATGTTTTCCTTAGTTCAAGTACATTTTTCTCCACAGAATAATTGTCCTTTGCAATTACAAACCAAGATCAGGGTCACTCATTTTTTTAAATTCAAAAGATTATTATTTTTCAAATGAGTCACTTTTTTAATTGCCAAAGAAGAGAAGTCATCATCAGTATACACTTTGACTGATAGGAGGTAAACACTGTGCTATGCTTGAATACATAGTGTGGTGGTTGCTAGACTTTGCTTTTTAATTTGTAATTTAATTTAGTGTTTCAATACTTAGTACTTATAAATAATACATAATTCAAAAGTGTGTGTAAACAAAAATTGACTTTCTCTTTTTCTCTCTTTACTGCTAGCTATCCAGCTCCTTCTAGAGAGAGGCCCTTGGCCCCCTCCTGCTACTAGCCTTCGGTTGGTTTTCCCCTTGCTTTATACAAACGAGAGCTTACACTGCTACCCTGTTACCCGCTTTGCATTTTCACTTCCCAATACACCTCAGAGGACACTTGGGATCAGTACAGTTTCCCAGTTTGTTTTCAAGTCCACAAAGTATTAACATTTAAGATATTTTCAACCATTGGCCATTATAATTAATAGTTCTGCAGATATGTTGTTTGCATGTGTACAAGCACAGCTGCATAATAAAATCCTTGAAGTGAAATTTCTGGGCCAAAGTGTTTATAGTTTTATAGGCAAGAATAAAATGCTCTCTATAGAGATTGTAATTGTTTTACATTCCTTTCAGTAATATATGAGACATCCTTTTTTTCTCACATTTTCTCCAACAAAGTCTATCAATTTTTAAATTTCTGTCAATCTGATAGGTAGAAAGTGGCATTTCTGAGGGAAGTTTAGAGAGTGATTCTAGATAAGACAAGATTAGCCATGCCTGGATCAATGTGGAAACTGAGCCATGGATACAGTCAGGGGAATTTCATTGTACTATTCTGTTTAAGTATAGGTTTAAGGTTTTTTAGAGTACGAAGCTTGATAGAAGAACCACTTACATGTATTTGTTTTTCTGGGTCCTGTCTATCTGTATCATTTTCCCATTTTTTTACTGTGTTGTTGAAACTTTTCTATTGATTTATAAGAAGTAATTTAAGTATTAGGGAAATTAGCCCTTTTATTATAAAACAATTTCTAATTTTTCCTACTTTGTCTTTTAACTTTTGAACTTTTGGAATTCTTTTAATATATTTGAATTTAACAATCTTTGTTTTATGACTTCTGAGTTTTGTATGATAACTAGAAAGACCTTTCTCAGTCCGAGAGTATTTTTTTAAATTCTTCTATGGCATTTTCAAGGTTTCTTTCTGAGTTTTTTGTTTTGTTTTGCTTTTACACTTAAAGCTTTGGTAGATATACAATCTGATGGCACTAATATTTAAGACAGGAATCCAGTTTTATTTAGATGTTTGTCCTATTGTCCGGACATCATTTATTGTATGATCTGTCTACTCTTCATCCATTTCATCTCCCTTTGGTCAGATACTGAATCTCTACAGGTATCAGGGCCTATTCACGGGCCAGAGCCTCCTACGGTCCATCTGGGATAGCTAAAACCCGTGACTTCTTTCCCTCATCTAATTGCATCGACTAGTATCCCCAGAACAATGCTAAATAGTAATGGTAAGTGGACATCCCTGTTCCTAACTTTAACAGGAATACTTTGTATTTCCCCATTAAGTATGATGCTGGTCAGAGATTAAAATAGGTTATCTTTTATTTTAAGGAAGTATTCAACTATTACTAATTTCTGAAGCAACTCCAAAACCTCAGTGACTTAAACAAACAACAGAGGCTTCTGATACCTGCTTCCATGACAGCTATGGCAGGTGAGTGAATGGCTAGAAAGTCAGACACCACATTGCATTCACCAAACAAGTCACATGGCCATGACTAACCATGAGGGGGTGAGGGATGGGGAAGGAAATGCAATTCTCCCATGTGCTTGGGGGTAGAGGTAAACCAGGTAAAAGGTAACTGTGGAAGTACCCACACCACTCAGTGTGTATGGAATAAATCTGTGTTCTAAAGCCTATCTCACATCCAATCTATGATTGTATTCATATCCATAGGCATATATTAATATAGTTGGAAAACACTGAAATGTACCTTATCCCAAGAATAGGATAAGAAGTTGAACAGACTATTAAAACCTTAGTCTGCTCAGGGTTCCGTAACAATACCGTCAGCGATCCTAAACTCCACGGAGCCTGTCTAGAAAGAGTATATCTGCATTCTTTGTTGTAAAACTGATAAATCAATCTTCAAATCCACAAGTCTACATTCCAGGGACAAGAACATACTGTGGCTAAAGTTTTCGTTTCAGTTGGAATCTGTCAAATACCATAGAGAGGCCAAAACTAAACTCTCTCTTAGCAAAGATCAAGATTTGAGGAAATTAGGCTGGGTGCAGTGGCTCAGGCCTGTAATCCTAGCACTCTCGGGGGCTGAAGCAGGAGGATTGCTTGAGCTCAGGAGTTGGAGACCAGCCTGAGCAAGAGCAAGACCCCGTCTTTACTAAAAATAGAAAAATTAGCTGGGCACGATGGCGTGCACCTGTAGTCCCAGTTACTTGGCAGGCTTAGGCAGGAGGATCCCTGGAGCCCAGGAGTTTGAGGCTGCAGTAAGCTATGAAGATGCCACAGCTCTCTAGCCTGGGCAACACAGTGAGACTCTGTCTCAAAAGAAAAAAAAAATTTGTAGAAATTAAATACAACAAAATCTTCTAAGCAGTTCCATTTCCAGTAGCCTTCTCCAAATTTTAGAAACAAATTACTCCTTTTTTTCTTTATGGACTATCATGCACCAAGTGTTGCAAAAAAAATACACATATTCTAGGAAAATCAATCAAGAAATATGAACTAAGTTCCTACCGTGTTCAGAAGCTCTTGGAATGTGGATAATCTATTTTTTCATTCCAATTATTATTCAGAACTTTATTGGTTTGGGATGGATCAGAAGAGGTCAGGATGAAACCTGAGCTAAAAGTGCAGTTTGGGATGGATACTCTTCTGGTTTGTCACAAAGTAAACACAGTAGGCGTGTTAGAGAATAATTATCACCTATAATCAATGTCCCTCCCCTGAGTTTTGTTTCCTCAGGAGGAATATTTGGAAGCTGTGACGCTGCCCTCACCAGGTGTTTGAGCAAGCGATCCGGGGCGAGCTGCTCTTAGTAACCCCTTCTGCTAGAGAGAGAGAAAAGGGAATGGCGAGGGCTTGGGAGAACTCCCTGCTGTCTGGGACTCCATTTTCTCCCCTCTGCCTTCCTCTGGCCTCCACCGGCTCACCTGTGTCTGCACTCTTGTATCGCTGGGGCTCAGAAAACAATACCCTCAAATGAAGGCCGCCGCAGCAGCCTCGGAAGCAAAAGTTCTTTTCTGACCGTCTCCTGCCTGCCTGCCTCTCAGCCCCATTCTCCCCCAAGGACAGCCATAGAAACTGGGATCCCTCTTCCCCAAGGCAGGTCACAGAAACCAGAACCTTTTACCCAAAAGCCTTCCATAAAATCTAAAATTATTCTGTGTAAAAACTGGCCACAAAGAAATTATCCGATCTACCTTGTTTGACTGCAGGCCATAGACCCCATTCCAGAGGCATCCTGCCCCACACCCGGAAGGAAGGAATACGCTCAGAGAGGCCCAGAAGAATCTAGGCAGACGGGCCTGCTGGGTTTCCTAACTCAGTCTATCAGCATTAGACCACACTCTTGCTGTCCAGTAGTATTTCTACACTGCTGTGCACACTTTGTTGAACCTAAGCATAAAAATGGACAATTTCACCTGTATCTTTGGGTCTTCATTCTGACGGCTTCTGTGTGTACAGGTTAAATAAATTTGTATGCCTTTTCTCCAATTATTCTGCATCTTGTCGGTGATCTTTCAGTGAACTTTGGAAGGCTAAGGGTCCCTTTGGCTCCTCCAGTGTCATCCCTCGTTTGCCCCTTCAGCTGCTGTTTACTGAGAACTGCCGTGTACCAGACTCAGTGCCAAGTCACAGTGATACAAAGCGGATCAAACCTAGACCTTCCTTTGAGAACGTCACAATCCAGTAAGGAAAATGAATATGTCAGTGAGTATGGCATGTAGGAGCCACTCCCGCTGCTTGGAGGGCTGCGAGTGCAGCCCCATTTCTGTTAAGTTTCCAGATTAAATCAGAACCAGTGCAAGCTTCCACCTGCAGGCTGGCAGCAGCTCCAAAGTCCCAAACTTGCACTTTCTTGTTCTCCTGGATCATCTCGGGATCCTGGAAGGCTCCACCAGAGTCTTCTTCCAAGTGAGGGAAATCCCCGATGTCTCCCAGGATGCTGCTTCTGTTGCTGGCCTGGTTTTCACTGCCACCCAGCTCTGTGAGTCACCTGTCAGCGTTGCTCACCTGTGCCGCAGCCAGAGGGTCCTTCAAAAGAGAGATGCTTGGCAGGTTTCTACACCACTCTGTCTTCCATCCTTACCTGTCCCCATCACCCAGCCTTCCAGGGCTGTGGCTCTAAAGACTCAGTCCTTCCAGATTCCCTTCCTGCAGAGCCTCTGTGGAATCCACAATGACTAATCCTCTTTCCAGACTCGAGGATTCCCCCTGTGGCCTGACTGCTTTCCTTCTCAGTCCCTGAAATACAAAGGCTTTATTTCTTCTCTCTTCCAGGCACCACTGCCGTGACAAACCCAGGTCTTTGAACTACCTGGCAAGCAGGAAGTCCTCTTCTCGGATGTTCCAGCAGCTCATTTTGCGGTCTTGAATCAGGGCCATAGCTTACAGTTGTGTAAGTTTACAAATTGCACAAGTTCAAGAGGGGGACTGCTGGGTCAGAGGACAGATACACACTTAATTTCACAAAGAAACTGATGGTTTTCCAAATGACTGTACCGGTTTCATACTCCCATTAGCAACGCCCTGTCTCTCCACATCCTTGTCAAGACTTGAGTCATCATGCTTATAGTTGTTGCCGTTCAAATAGGTATAAAGCTGTTTCCATTACTAGTGTTTCTAGAGCTGGACTATGGGTGACATGGGGCTCTTGTCATTTATAGTCTGGCTTGGTCATGAACTTTTATGGTCTGAATGTTTGCCTCCTCCCCAAATTCATACGTTAATATTCTAATTTCCAATGCAATGGTCTTAGCTGTGAGGGTGAAAGCTCATGATGGGATTAGTGCCCTCATAAGAAGAGACAGAGTGTACCCCCTCTGTTCCTCTCTCTGCCACGTGGACATACAAGAAGACAGACAACTGCAAACCAAGAAGAGAGCCCTCACCAGAACCCAATCATGCCAGCACCCTGATCTCGAACTTCCAGCCTCCAGAACTGTGTGAAATATATATTTGTTGTTAATAAGCTGCCCAGTCTATGGTAACTTGTTATAGCAGCTCCAGCATACTGAGAGCAGGACCTCTGCCTTAGTGGGTAACTGGAAATATTTAATCTGTATAGTATATTTCAAGGATAACCGATAATAGATAATCAACCCGCTCCCCAAATATTAGTTCTTTCAAACCACTCCAGATGCATCACCCTCTGGGCCCTCGTAGTCACGGAGTTCAGCACTGTGCAGGGCACGCTTCCCCTTGCGGGCGAGCGAGGTGCCTCTGGAGACGGCGCTTTGGAGGGATGGGACAGCAGGCAGCACAGCACATTGCATTGAATTCAGTGTCACTCTCATTTGGACCAATTATTTACATTATCCGTACTGCAAACCTTTTCTTACCCTCACTTACTATGAACAAGTACGTATGGAATGCCAGGCATGACTCTACATGCAGGGGACGGAGCAGACGACAGAGGGCCCTCGAGGAACTCGCCTTCTCCTGGAGGAGGAACAAAGCTAACTCCATATTGTGATAATGCTACTAGAAGTGCCTGAACACATTCTTGGGCACCCTCATTCATCCCGCAGCATCCCTGGGCAGGGCTACTCAGCCCGCAGTGCAGCCCCTTGCCGTGCGTGGGCAGCTGAGAGAGGGACACAGTAGAGCTTCCCAATCTTGACCAGTGTAGTCAGGTCCCTGAGGACCCAGTGGCACCCACTTCCCATTCTGGGCTTTCTTGCCCATTCCCTCTTTCCTAGCATGTGCCTCGTCAACAGTGGCCACAGGGCTTTCAGGCTCTCCCGGTAAGCAGGAAGGGATGTCTTCCCTGTTCTCCTGTGCCAGCCTGAGTCCCCTCCCGTTGGCTTGTAAATGCCACCATCTCCCTGTGTCCTCACATGGCCGTCCCTCTGAGTGCATGTGTGTCCTCATCTCCTCTTCTTATAAGGACACCAGTCACATTGGATCAGGGCCTACTCTAATGACTTCATTTTAACTTGATTACCTCTGTAAAGACCCTCTCTCCCAATATGACCCCCATGAATTTGGGGAAAACACAATTGAGCCTATAACAAGGAGACACCACGTGGCTGCTAAAATACATCAGCAAATCAAAGAAGATGCTGTCAGGTGCCAGATGAAGGTATGCATCCGGCAATAAAAAAGTCATCCAAGCCAACAGCAAACTAGAGAAGCAGCTCATCTGAATTTTATCTACTTTTATTTCTCTACACCTTCTTCTCTTAACAGCAGGGAGGTGGGAGCTGAGTGGTAGGCTTAGGAACAGGCTGGCCCTTCAGTTGAGCCATCCTCTGCAAAGCAAGTTTCAGTGACAGTGGCTATCAGAGCAGGTTCTGAGGTCAGGGGAGGGCAAGGACTTGATGCTTCTCTGTGACCCAATAAAACACAGCTAATATCCTTCCAAACTCATGAAAGGGAATTAAATGGAACATTGTATTAGATGTTTTTGCATGTTGCATAGAAGAACTGAATCGGTTTCATGAGCAAACCAGAAGTGTAGAATTGTGAAAGGTAAAAAATAGAAGGGCGGATGATAGAAAGTTGATGCTATTGAAAGCAGTAGCTAATGCGGATTCTCACAAAGTGCAAAGAGCTGCTTCCGCTTCTGAGACAACCATGGCTTTGCAGCACGGAAGGTCCAGGGAGGGAAAAACATCTAAGCAAAAGCAGAGGCCTAGGTGCTCAGGAGGCTTACTGCTCCAGTAGAAGGACAAGTCTAGATGGAAAAGAGGGTCCATGTTAGGGAGAAATGACAGCACATATGGATCAAATAAAACTAAACTGTTTTAAACCCCTTGTCAATCTTTTCCCCTTGGATGGAATTTTTTATTATATTACTATGGGTACATAATAGTCATATATCTCTATAGGGTACATATGATATTTTGATAGAAGCATACAATGTGAATTAATTAAGTCAGGGTAATTGGGGTATCATCACCTCAAGCATTTATTATTTCTTTGTGTCAGAAACATTCCAATTCCACTCTTTATTAATAGTTATTTTAAAGTGTACTAACTTATTGCTGATTATAGTTGCTTTGTCATGCTATCAAATATTGTTAATCTAACTATATTTTGCACCCATTAACCATCCCCATTTTATCCCTCACTCACTGTCCTTCCCAGCCTCTGGTAACCATAATTCTACTCTCTGCTTCTATGAAGATCAATTGTTTTTAATATTCAGCTCCCACATATGAGTGAGAATATACAAGATCTGTCTTTCTGTGTTTGGCTTATTTCCCTTAAGATAATGTTCTCCAGTTCCATCCATGTTGTTGCAAATGGCAGGATTTCATTTTTTGTGGCTATATAATATTCAATTGTGTATATGTACCACAGTTTCTTCATCTGTTCATCCACTGATGGACATGTATGTTGATTCCAAATCTAGGCTACTGTGAATAGTGCTGCAATAAACACTGGAGTGCAGATATTTTTTCAATATACTGAATTCCTTGCCTTTGGAGATATACCCAAGAGTGGGATTGCTGGATCACATGGTAGATCTGTTTTTAGTTTTTTGAGGAACATCCATACTATTTTTCATAGTGGTTGCACTAATTGAGATTGCCACCAACAGTGTACGAGGGTTCCCCTTTCTCCACATCCTCGTCAGACTCCATTACTGTCTGTCTTTTTGATAAAAGCCATTTTAACTGGAGTGAGATGATATCTCATTGTAGTTGTGATTTGCATTTCTCTGATGACTAATGATGTTGAGCATTTTTTCATACAACTGTTGGCCATTTGTATGTCTTCTTCTGAGAATTGTCTCAGATGGAATTTTTTTTTTCAGATGGAATTTTTTAAAAGCAAATGTTAACTATATAAATACTCTATTCACCACTATCAAGAATGACCATAATGTACATGGGCTAAATCTTGACATTTTCTTTTCAACTCAATAATTCGATTTGGTAGCGTGACTTGGAAACCAAGAAAAACAAACCAGTAAAAGGGCATTTGTTTAATTTCTACAACTCAACAACAACAAAAATTCAATTTGAAAATGGCAAAGACTGAGCAGACTTTTCTCCAAAGATACATAGATGGCCAATAAGCACATGAAAAGATATTCAACATCACTAGTCACTAGGGAAATGCAAATCAAAATCACAACTATATACCACCTTACAGCCACTAGGATGGCTATTATCAAAAAAAAAAAAAAAAGGAAAATAACAAGTGTGGGCAAGGATATAGAGAAATTAGAACCCTTGTCTAAAGCTGGTAGGAATACAAAATGATGCAGCTGTTGTGGAATACAGTTTACTAGTTCCTCAAAACGTCAGACATAGAATTACCATATGATGCAACAACTTCACTTCTGAGTATATGCCTGACAGAATTGAGAGCAGGGACTCAAACAGACACTTGTACACCCATGTTCATAGCTGCATTAGTCATAGCAGACGAAAAGCGGCAGCAACCCAGTGTTCATCCATAGATGAAGAGATAAACAAAATGTGGCCCATACGTACAATGGAACATTCATTCAACCATAAATACAAATGATACTCTGATACATGCTACAGTGTGGATGAACTTTGGAAACATTATGCTAAGAGAAATAAGCTAGACACATAGGACAATTGTATGATCCTACTTGGTGAGGCACCTAGAATGGTCAAATTCAAGGAGACAGAAAGTAGAACAGTGGCTGCCAAGGGCTGGGAAGGGCAGGTGGGGAGCTGGTGTTTAATGGGGACAGTTTCAGTTTGGGAAGATGAAAGAGTTCTGGAGGGCAGTGATGGGTGCATAACACTGCAAAGGTACTTAATGCCTCTGAACTGTACAATTAAACATGATTAAGATGATAAATTCTGTGTTATGTAAATTTTACAATTATTTTAAAAAGTCACTCTGGTTGCTTTGTGGAGGAGAGGATGGACGAAGAGAAGGCAGTAGAGGGAGCAGAAAGACCTGTTAGGAGGCAACCATGATAACCGAGGCTTAGTGGGTTCTGGTGGGGATTAGGAGTGGACTTGGGAGATCCCAACATTTCCCAGTTAGTATCATTAATTTGTTCCTGAATAGTAGATGTTTTGTGCAAAAACACTAAGAACTTATTTCCCATTGTTTGTAAGTGGAAAAAAGCTATACCAGATTGTACGGCAACCCACAACCCAAATGAATTTCCTAAAACATAACTACAACACAGTGAAATAAATGTTTACCTGTAAATAATAAACTATAATGTTAGCATTGAAATGCTTAAAACATCATTTCCTGATATCCAAACAAAGTGTTGTTCCATGTTAATTTGATTTGTAGGCAATAATAAGTGGAGTTTATATGCTATAGCATAAACATCCTGTTTACAACGGACCATGACAGCACACAGCCATGAATTCATTCGTTGGAAAAAATGCAGACAAAAATTTACAATTAAAGAATAGCTATTTCTTGTACTGAACTGTCATTTACCATCTTTACAAGTCTCAGGGACGAGGGTATGGATGTCTCTGGAGGCTGCTGTCCTGCCACAGCAGTGCTGAGGGTGCCAGGGTGAAGAGTGCGGCAACATGAGTTCTCCACGACAGCTGAGCTGTGGACCAGGAATCTCCGACCTCTGGATTTCTCATTACATAAAATAATAAGTTTCCAAATTGTTCAAGCCAAAAAATACATATATCTTAGTTTATTTTGTAGTTTTCTAACTGATATTAGCAACATCTTCATGCTATATAGTTTTATCCCCCCAGTAACTTCTCATATTAAATCTACATTCATGAACACCAAAGTACCAGATGAAATATTCAAGTGAGTTACAGTAAAGAGCCCAGATAAACAGAGAAAAAAATTCTTGTCTAGGAGCGATCTACCAAATTACGATCACAACTTTGAAGCATTAAAAATTATTCTTTGTTATGAAAGTACATTTTGCAAAGGAAGAAAGACTTCCTGTATATATTTAAGAGGTTGTGGTAAAAGTGCAGCTGCTTAATCCACATTAATTTAATGTGACAATATAGTGTGCCAGCTCTTTCTAAATGTGCTCTAGAGCAACTAGATGCTTCAGAAGTTCTTATTAATAAAACATTATGCTGCTGTAAGCAAAAAAGAGCCCTGGGGAACAGCCCTGAGAAAGAGAAAAAGGCAAGGAAACTTCAGAGTCCGTGTTGCTCGAAAGGAGGATCAAAAATGTCCACAAGAGGCCAAATAAGAACTAGAAAAAAATACAATAGCACTTTTTTAAACTTAATTTCTCAATTTTTCTATTTCCACTTAGGATTTAACAAAAGTTTTGCCAAAATAAATTCTCAATAAACATAGCAGCTATGGAATGAATGATTGGAAAAAACAAATGATTGAGTAGGAGGGCTCAGCATTTGAGGTCATTTCTATGAAGGGTAGTGGAGAACGCATGAGGTGCTATTCAGGAGCATAACTGTTTGCAATTATCTCCCTCTTCCTCCTCACCCATCAGCAGCCACACACCCTCCCTTGTCCTTAAGCAGATCTAACAGTTGTAAGGAGTGCTAACGTCTAACGGTGACCTCACCTTTTAATGAAGGCCCTAATTTTGATCACATGGGTGCTATTGATTTATTTTTCAGATTTTATGCATCAACACACAATATAAATTTTGGAAATGTATAGACTCAAAAGATTGTTTTAAGACATGGTGGACACAGAGTGGACAAATTAACGTGTGAACAGCAGTCGGGGGGCGGAAAGGTTTAGTTAGTGCTACGTGAGGGTGCTCATTTGATTAGGAAAAAGGGCCCAGGTAGGTACTACCCCTTCAACCCTACCTTCGTGTCCAAAGAGAGTCAGGTCAGGTGATTGTTACGGTGTCTCTCAGTTCAAAAACTCGATACGATGGTTTGAGTGAGCCGTAGTTCAAATTAGTGGGTAACATAGTACAAATGCCAAGCACTCCAACTTGACTTTAGCCCCTAAGAAACCCTGAGCTATTCTCCAAGAATCTTAAAACATAGAGCCCAAAGAGATAACATTGCTGGAAATAAGTTGTGTTACCTTAAGGATAGGAACCAAAATGTATTTTTAACCAAAATGTTTGATTTGTGTGTTCGTACAGACACACTTTTAGTTCCCTGTCCCCAACTTTCAGTATTACAAAAGTTATTTTAAAGTCTAAAACTTTAATAAAATTGCCAGCCTGAGATACAATGGGTTGATGTAAGTTTTATACTCTTCTCCTTAGTCTGTCTCCACTATGTGTGTATTTTAAAAATGAAAAGACAAAAAAGTGGGAATCGGGGTTATTTACAAGAGTAATTACTAGCACCACAAAGATTGATAACTCCCATTACTGTCAATATAAGTATATTGGAAATGGTTTATAGCTGTATGGGATACCAAAACGTATCCACTTACAACAAAAAATAGCAGCCACACATAAAGGCACATTCCTGTGGAAGCTATTGTCAAAGAAAAGGAAAAAGACTGAAATTTGAAATGACAGAGCTTTGCACCCCCTGCCAGGTAATTTATTTTTATCTCGTAATTTCTGTGACAGAAATGACACAAATAGCTTTTCTCAATGAGGCCAGCAGGTGGCGGTGCTGACTGCATACCAGAGCCGCCTAAACCTGGCTGGAACTTCTCATTGTTTCAAGAGTATTTCCCAAGAAATACAAATGAGTTCATCTTATCTGTGTTTTGAAACTTTCAAAGATATTATTCTATCCTATCAGCGACTACTGTGAACTCCCTTTGTAAAACCTGATGATCCATCTATTTCTTTTGGCTCCATGTACAGCATTCAAGAGATGGGACATGTTTTATTTCCAAGTCTTAATCTATGGATATACACGTTATCTGTTTCACAGCTAGAAAAGCACCACTGTTTACCTTGCCCAGGACAGGGCTTTGAAACTGCATGGGAATTTTCCCATAAGAAGAATAAAGAGTGACATGTGTATGAGAGTTTCCCAGCCTTGCCTGGTGGAGTCAGGTCCCTGAGGACCCGGCGGCACCTGCTCCCCATTCTGGGCTTTCTTGCCCATTCCCTCCTTCCTAGCATGTGCCTCGTCAACAGTGGCCACAGGGCTTTCACGCTCTCCCGGGTGAGCAGGAAGGGGTGTCTTCCCTGTTCTCCTGTGCCAGCCTGAGTCCCCTCCCGTTGGCTTGTAAATGCCACCATCTCCCTGTGTCCTCACGTGGCCGTCCCTCTGAGTGCATTTGTGTCTTCATCTCCTCATCTTGTAAGGACACCAGTCACATTGGATCAGGGCCCACTCTAATGAGTTCATTTTAACTTGATTTAACTTGATTATATGTGGGGTTAGAAACATTAAAATAGTACAGGCTGCTGTCCTATTAACTTATATACATACTGTAGTAATGCAAATCAGGATCTTCCCACACACGTCTCTTTAATTGTATTTTATTGTATTTTTATTTGATGTGTGTTTATCTGTATTTCTTTTAATTTGCTTACTTAATGGAACAATCTCTGACATCAGGACTTTGAATCACACCAACAAAATAAATTGAAATCAGTCACATTGTCAAAGACACACTTATAAACATAAGTACTTCTGTGTTGTCTGAATAAAATTTTCTTTTTTTTTTGAGACAGAGTCTCACTCTGTTGCCCAGGCTGTAGAGTGCCGTGGCATCAGCCTAGCTCACAGCAACCTCAAACTCCTGGGCTCAAGCGATCCTTCTGCCTCAGCCTCCCGAGTAGCTGGGACTACA
>CAUYRT010034414.1:0-20676 GCA_963574885.1 Lepilemur ruficaudatus | reverse complement strand
CACCCACCCTTGGGAATCCATGGGAGGCTTGGTGTTTTTATGGAACAACACTGCACAAAAATTTTAACGTGGCAAAAAAAAAAAAAAAAAAAAAGTGGCAAAAAAGCCCTGAATGGATAGGGCTTTTTTTTTTTTTCTGAGATGACCCGGTGAGATTTTTTTTTTTTTTTTTTGAGGTGGGCTAAAATATCTGGGCAAATAAAAATACTGTTACTCCTAGAAAAGATATTTTTCGCTAGAAGTGATAGCTTGTCACTTTGACAAGCTAATAACTCTAGCTTGTCAAAATGGTGATTCATTGTCTTCTTTAACCGAGAAGCAGGGATGCACCTGAACCTCAGGTATAACTGGAACAAGGGACTTGAATGCAGCTGAGACTCCCGGCTCGTATTTCCTCTTCTCTGTATTGGCTCAATTTTTTCAACTCATTTCCCTTATCAGCTGTAATTATAGCCACATTCAGGCTCATAAGTCTTATCTTGCCAACAAAGAAAGACAGTTATTCTCTCTGGTCATGAAGTAGCAAATTCCAGGAAAGAGCTCTGAACCAAGGGCCTAAATCCTGCCCTGCCAAGTGCTGTGCAGAGCTGAAAGACTGGCTGAAGACTGAGCTAGCAGCAAGCTAGCCTAGGTCTGGGTGCTGCCCTGGGAATCAAAGATCATGCTGTAGCAGTATAGCAAGATAGCCTAGGTTAGGTGGCAATTATATACAACTCTCGTATCTCAGGGGCATAAACCAAAAAGATTTCTTTTTTTCTCATGCTACCTGTCTATCAGAAGTTGCTTAGAGGGGCTCTGCTCATTATAGTCACTTGGAGATCCAGACTCTTGGAACAGCCTCTGTCTTCAGCACTGGTTATTGTTATGCCAGTGGCAAAGAGAGAGTCTGGAATAACTTGCACCAGCAGCTAAATTCCCAGGCCAGAAGAAATATGTATCGGCCCTGCTTACAACTCATTGCACAACAGTAAGATGGCACCCCCTCCCTCCTCTACACACTAGAACCAGGAAGTAATCCTGCCATGTGCCTGAAAAGCGGAGAATCAACAAAATTTGGTGACCGACTATGATGCCACTGCTCCTTAGCCATGCGCATCGTGGATTGATCAGCAGCAGCTGGGGATGGGGTGGAGCTGCTCAGGGACTGCTAAAGAGGTGGCTGATCATAACTGAACTCCAGTGGAGGGTGCAGCTTGGGACTTCTTGTAAGAATGGGGCACTGTGCCAGTTAGATTAAAGCACACAAATAATATTTACTACATTGAGTAAAAAGTTGGGCAAGAAGCTATTATCCTAAAACAAGATCTTCACCATTCTCTACTTGTTTCTTGGGACTCCTATATTGAAATCCTGGACAAAATGTCCCAAGTTTTTCTTCTAACAATAAAACTCTGTTCCCAACCTACTGTTGACTTTAATTGCCTGTAAACTCAAGGAGGTATTAACCTTGACTTGTCCAGACTCACTCATTTATAGTTTCTTCTCTTCGCTTTTAACACCTGACTTTCTCCTTCCTTCTGTTAAAACCACTGGCTTACTCTTGAGCCAGTCTCTCGGCTCTGCAGAGTACCAGATGTGCCAGTGTTCAGGCTCTCGATTCCATCACTGAATGTGACTTCATTCTCTGAAGAAAAGGCCACCAATAATGCAATCAACAGGAGAATAAAAGATGAGGGAAGTATTCCTCATCAGACAAGTGGTTAGAGTGAGGCAGGTCGATCAGGGAAAATTTGCTGAAAAACCCTCGCTTCATGATCCCCAACACCAACTTCATGTACTCTAATTTTATAGAGCCCTCACCCTATTCCCGATCACATGCTTAATTCACTCCCTAGTCCCATCCCTATCTCACTTTCTCCGTGAATCCCTTTGGATACCTATGAATTTGGCTCTGAATCTGTCATTAACCTAGTTTAGGATGCTATGAATCCTGGAGATACGTAAGTGTTGAGATAAAATGTTTTGATTCATAAATATGAGTATCCTCTTGTCATAGGATTAATTCCGGAGCTTTTTGAGTCTGAAGAAAAAAACGGAGGAGATTAAGATGAGGCAGCCAGGCATGAGGGCTCACACATGTAATCCCAGCACTTTGGGAGGCCGAGGCAGGAGGATCACTTGAGCCTGCGAGTTGGAGACTGCAGTGAGCTCTGATGACACCACTGCACTCCATCCAGCCTGGGTGACAGAGTGAGACCTTGTCTTGACAGACAAAAAAAAAAAAAAGATGAAAGAGGTAGGAGAACAAGCAATACAGGTTTTAATGGTGTGTGAATCATGCCTTGCTTTTCTATTAGAGTTTCCCAGCTAAGAGATTCAGGTTGTTTTTCAAGAAGATGCCACTCACCAATGGTGACCTGAGTGGTCACAGGAGAAGAGAGGAGAGAATTTCTTATCTAAAAGGGAATATGAGAGATCTGACATCGTGTGCTTGGGTAGGAAATAGAGTCACAGCCACCACGTCTGGAGAACAACAAAAGATCTAAAAGGAAGCAAAAGTTTCTTTAGCTCCAACTTCTGACGTTTGAATCCAGCTTTCAGTGAATTTCCATTATTTCAATTCCCATCCACTAAATTTTCCCATTCACATAATTACACCGGAATGACCTGTTCATACTTTCCAAACTTCTGGAAAAAAACCGAAACCCAAAGAAGCAAATACTGTTCATGATGAGCCTGGGACTCTGAATGGTCCATGAAAACCAGTTCTTAGAGTTCAGTCCTTTTCTTAGGTTAACTTTCTTATACACTTACGTACGATCTGCTAGATACTAGGAAACGAATACAGAATTCCAGCAAGGTCTAACAACAAATTATTGGTATTCCTCAATGGGTTGTGTTCACTGGGACCTCAGGTTCCAGATCATCATTTCCTTTTTACTTCTTCTCTAGAACCAGATGCCAGCCAAGAAGCAGCAGGGGTGTCTGAGTACAGACAGACCCGGGAGCTCTCAAAGCCCAGGAGCACCTCTTCCTGGCCCGAATGCAGGCCCTGGAGAAGGAGCTCACCAGTGGAAAAGATGACTCTGTCACCAAGGTACCCAAGGAACCAACCTATCCTGACAGGCTGATGAGTGAGGTGGAGGAGAGGAGTTCTCACGCAGGGATGGGGACCCACAAGGGCACATCCTCTCCTCGTTTCCCACATCCCTGCCTTCCTTCTCCATCTTCAACAGCCATGCTGCCTCTCCAGTCCTGCAGCCCAGGACCCAGGAGACTCAGGTCAGGCCGGATCAGAGCAGGCCTCAGCACCGCCAGGCCTGGTGAGATGGGAAGTCCAGGTAAGGGGTGGCCCCGTCCATGTTCCGCCCGCTGTTCTCTCCCCTGGCATTGTTGGGTGATGGAAGTTATAGAGAGGGGGTAAGGGACAGGGATGAGAGCCATCTCCATCTGAGCATGTGATAGGGGCAGGCCAGAGCCTAACATCCACATATTTATAGTGGGTAATTATACCCAGGGAACCAAGAATATAATTCCCAGTAATGGGGCTTGTGTTCTGCTCTCAGAAAGAGGGTGGACTGAGTGCTGCTTCCATGGAAACTAGGCTAGAGGGAAACTGGGAGAGGATTTGTAGAATGAGGTTTGTAAGCCAATGGGAGCCATATCAAGGTAATTCAAGAGGCAAAAGAAAACAGAGTAGCTCCTTCCCTGAATGTGTGGCATGACACTCATCAGTGCCCAGCAGAGCACCAGGGACTGACCCCACCACAGCAGCTCAGCTGCCCTACGCTTGGGGCAGACTGGAGGCAGTGGTCACACTGCCACAGCAGGACTGAACCCGCCACTGCCCTCCGCAGGGCGTGTGCCCGGCGCCACTTGACAGCTCCCCTCTGCGGTCCTGAGAAAATCATGCTAAATACGGAAGGCAAGGCTACAGAAAGTCATGACTGCCAGGAAAAGTTAGACTCTAGGGCTAGGAAAGACTTTAAAAGTCATTCTAAATTTTATAATGAGGGTAAATCAGTTTTTAACGACCACTAAGGCCAGTAAGTGGCAGAAAGTGGATGCAAAGCCAGGGCTCTTCACTGCCCGGCCAGCGCGCTTTCCATCACGCCACGGGAAGGACAAAGCGGGAGGGGCCCAGAAGGGCTGGGGCTCATCTCCTTCCACTTCTTTTCCTCATAGAAAAGGCAGGATTCAAATGGAGCCAAAATTCCGGCCACTGGAAGCTTCGGATCTGTCTCTGATGAGTCTGTTCCTCACCCGGGTGGAGCTAAGTTAATGTGTTTGACCATGAAGCTTTCAGCCACAGACAGGGACAACACTGCAAGAGGAGGCAGCCAAGTACCAGGCGGTTTCTGTTTTCTCTATGAACCGTTCAAGCCCCCTCACAAAAAGGTTATTAATATAGAGGAAGAATGAGGAATCAAGGTTAGATATAAAAAGGATACCCCAGCTTTTAGGAAGACTGGGTATTGTAAGTCGTAAAATCCTTATAGCAACGAAGATGAATTTCAGGACGGTTTACCTCTAGCTCAAGAAAGCTATCCAAGAACAGGACTGTATGCACAAAGCTAAGAGACCCATGTAAGGCTCACAGCCAACACAGACAGACTGTCTCCTTCCTAGTGGCACCTGTACAACATCGATAAATATTCATGAATGAAATTATGAAAGACCCTCAAAGGTCTGTGTGGGAGGAGCAGCTGTGGTTAAAACAGGATAGTGGGAAAAGTTTAAGATTCCTGGTTAAGTAACTAATAATTCACACTTAAGACTTTCCAATCAGATGATGATTTTAAAATTTCTTTCAGGGCCAGGGGCATCAACCCGCAGAGAGAAGAGAGGACGCCCAGGCCTGCTGTGAACCACGGGTTGAGGTGTCCACGTCAGTCGGCAGTGGCTTCTGCAGCAGCAGCCACAGCAAGCGAGTAATGAGATTTGGAGAACAGAGTTCATAGAAAGTCCCCTTCCCCACCTGGAGAATGAAAGAAACAGGAAAAGGCCAACCCCCGGCTACAGCAGAGCTGCTCCACAATCTGAGGCGCCAGGGCCCAGGCACACAGCACCTGGCCTCTGAGCCTCGGCTCCCCTGTGAAGGGCAGTGACACTCTTCTCCGTGCCTCTCAAAGCTGTCGCGATGTTTCACTGTATTCTTTGCATGTTGTAAGATACCATGTAAATTTAATATTATTAATTAATAATAATAAAGACTTTCCCCGTCTTGTGGAGGGGGAAACTGAGGAACAGACTGCTGAAGTGATTTGCTCCAAGTCTAGCCAGGTGGTGTGTCGGTTTCCTACATCCGGTCCGGTGGCGCTCCAACCCTCCATCTTTTTCTCTGGCTGTGGAAGTGGCCTTGGGTCAGGACACTGCTCTCACAAAGTTCCTGGTCTCTGAAGATGGCAAATGTGTGACCACGAGAAGCTCTGCGAGGGTCGTCTGCTCATCCCAAGAGATTCAACACCAACCCCTGCGTGCTCCCTTTGGAAGGCCACTTCTCTGGGACCCGCTGTGGATGCTGTAACTGTCATACGGGGAAGACTGCACCCCAGGCGTGGCTCCAGAGTCACAGAGAAGACAGGGAAGGATCTTCCTTTGTCAGAAAGAGGGGGTCTGGCCTGGGAGGGTCACCAAGGCACAGTTCTGGGCTCTCACAACCCCAGAAACTGAACTGACCCTGCGTCAAAATCCCCAGAAGGTGGGGTGCATTGACCTTTGCCAATGCAGATAAAGAGGTCACCATTTTTACTTTTTAGGATTCTTTTACAGGGAAAACAGTCCTACATTCTTTGGTCTCCATGGACCAGGGGCCAAGCTGACCCTGTGTCCCTGAGATGGACGTGGCTTTCCCACAACCTCTTATGAGTACCTGCCCAGCAATGAGTGTTTAATCAACAGGATCAGTGTGGTTCCTATCATCGATTGACCTCATTGATTGGTCAATGAGAGGACACAGGTGGCAGTCTCCTGCCATCACATCCATGTGATTACTGAGCATGGCAAGAGGTCTATGTTCTCCACAATCAACTGGATCTGCCCCACTGATTCCCAGCAGGAGCCATGGCATGTGTGTGCCAGTTCCTAAACATCATCGTTCCATTTCCAGCTCACAGCCCACCCCTGCCCAGATTTCCCACCATCTGAAGCAGTGGTCCTCAAACATGAGAGTGCCCAAGAACCCAGGGCACTTGCTGAAAATGCAGATTCCTGCACCACACACCCAGAGAAGCAGCTGCAGTCCCTCTAGGGTAGAGCTTGAGAATTTGTTTTTTAAGAGCTCAGGTGTTTTTGTGTAATACTTAAAGAAAGGCAGTCCTACAACAGTGCTTCTGAAATTTTAATGCATGAACAAATTATGGGCAGCTTGTTAAAATGCAGATCCTTATTCTGCAGGCCTGGTGCTGGGCCTGAAATTCTGCATTCATACAACCTCCCAGGGAAGCTGATGCTGCGAGTCCTTTTGACCACACTTTGAGTAGCTAGGACCCAGAGTATTTCCAACCTGTATTTGAGCCCGAGAGAGCAAAAATGCCACAAATGCAGTCTTAACCTTCCCTTAATTCTCTGTACAGTAAAGCCTTTCTCTCGCCTCCAGTTAGACAGGTCTCCATAGATGAAGGGGTACTGCTTTGGCTTGTGTATCCTGAGTTTCTTGCTATGGAACTCTGTTCTGATCTCACTAGCCCTGCTACTGGAAGTGCTGAGCATTGGTTTTCTGTTTGTATAAAGTAGCTAACAGAAAAAAGAAACATCACACATGAGGGTGATAAAACATTAGGAAGGAAAACCATTGGAAGCCTTGGAGTTTCCATCCATAGAACACATCAAGAAAATAATGTGAACTGTTAGACATCCCCCAGAAGGTGGACAGACCATTTTTCAAAGGTCCTCCCAAGTTTGGGATCTCAAACTCTTTCAGATAATATCCATATTGACCCATTACTTTTTTTTTAACTTAAAACATGAGTTGCATTTAAGTTTCTCCTGCAAGAATTGCAAAGATGAACCTTGGCCTCTTTACACATTCAAAATTTTTGTCTGAGGGCTTAAGAGACTCTCTTTTCACCAGCCTCTGGACCTACCTAATCCTTCTCTAGTCCTAACCTCCATAACCCTAAATCTGAGCTGTCCTGTCAGCACCTCTAGGAGTAAATCACAAGACTGAGACCATGACAACAAGAGAAGCAGAGTCAAATGACTCCGTAAAGCAGCTAAAGGAAAGGGACTAAAAGGAGAGATGGAGAAATGCAAAATAGAAGATCTGACTCTACCACCTGGGTAGTTCCCGCTACTCTCCTGTGCTGTCCTTCAAGCCATTAACAGATGACCTATCATCTTTTTGATTTCCTCAAAACAAATAAAAAAATCTGCATTTGGGAAACTGAGAAACTTTCAGGAAACACAGAGACATCTCTTCAGGACCAAGGACAGCAGAGGATGGTCAGGCAAAGGAGGAACTCCGTGAGATTGCTGAGAAAATGCCCCATCTCAACATGCTGATGAGGGAAAGAAAGAGTAGAGGCTCGTCCAGTCACCAAGGAAGAGTGTTCAGGTGAGGTACAAAGACTCAGGGCATAATAGTCAAAAGGGGACCTATAGAATGTCTACAGTCCAGGATACTCTGAGCCACAGAAGGAATTTCTCTATACTTCATTATTGCCAACTGCCCTCTTCAGACATTTATTTTAAATGGAATTTACAGGATATTGGGATTTCTTCAAAGTCCTTGGAGAAAAAAACTACATAAAAATAAACTCTCTGTTCATGGATCTAGAAAATAGCCTTAAAAATGATAAAGAAATTTCAGGCCACGCGCAGTGGCTAGGTCTGTAATACTAGCACTCTGGGAGGCTGAGGCAGGCAGATCGTTTGAGCTCAGAAGTTCGAGACCAGCCTGAGCAAGAGCGAGACCCCATTGCTACTAAAAATAGAAAAAGAAATTAATTGGCCAACTAAAAATACGTAGAAAAAAATTAGCCGGGCATGGTGGGCGCATGCCTGTAGTCCTCGCTACTCAGGAGGCTGAGGCAGGAAGATCACTTGAGCCCAGGAGTTTGAGGTTGCTGTGAGCCAGGCTGATGCTGGGCACTCTAGCCAGGGCAAAAGAGTGAGACTCTGTCTCAAAAAAAAAAAAAAAGGCAAAACTGTGTGGATAGTTTAGGTGCATACTTGGACTTGACTTGAGAGACAAACAGCAGGTTTTGAAGGCTGTAAGTAACAGTGTCTTACTTCTGTTTTAGTTTTTTCCCATCATGTATAAAATGTATTAAGGGGTGGCAAGACTGAAGGTAGGAAGACGAATGACAAAAGAAACTAGCAAATGGTAAGACAGGATATGATGTCTAATTGTCAACGACAAATTAATCTGTGTTGCATAACGGACCAAAAGTACTGGGAACACCTAACCATTAAGCTCGATTTAACGAGCAAAGAATGGGAAACGAAGAAGGTCAAGAGGCCAATTTTAAGAACTGGGAACTGATGGCTCTTTCTGACACTAAGGTTAAACTAGGAACACAAAGCACTGACCGTGCTCACTTCAGCAGCACATATACTAAAATTGGAACAATACAGAGAGGATTAGCATGGCCCCTGCGCAAGGATGACACACAAATTCGTGAAGCATTCCATATTTTTAAAATAAAAAAAAAGGAAAGAAAAAAAACAGCAAAGCTCTGACAGTGCAGCCCATCCCACCACTGATTTTCACCAATGAATACTTAATGAAATCAAAATAAGAACTTGTGTCCCAAACACAATACCATAATCTCAGGGTTACTGGAAACTAAACCTCATAACTTTTCAGCAATTTAGGCGATCACAACCTGACACATTGCCATGGTGTCTAGCTTGCACAAGCTAGAAGTCTATTTCTCTGACATGTGATGGTCTTGTTTAGACAGTCCTGGACAAGTATGCTGTCGGCAACATAAGCTTCTTCAGTGTTCTTGTTCTGGAACCCCCAAAGCAGTAGTTATCAAACTCTGCTACACACTGGAATCACTTGGAGATTTTTAAAAACACTGATGTTGGGCATCCACCCCAAAACATTCTCATTCGATTGGTACATAGTGTGACCTGGGCATTGGGATTTTTGAAAGCTCCTTAGCAAATTCTAATGAGCAAAGTTTGGGGATTACTGCCCTAAGAAATTGGACACATCACCTGGTCCAAGATGCTTACCACCACACCCGCATTCCAAACAGTGGCAAAAAGGAGAGGGCAGGAACCAGAAGCTGCACACACCATTTCCACTCACCCTCACTAGTCAATCACATGGCCATACCTGGTTGCATGAGATCCTGAAAAATGCAATTTTTACTCATGTGCCCAGCTAAAAATTCTTTTATTAGGGAAGAAGAAAAAGAAGATGGGTATTGGGTGATAACCAGCAACCTCTCCCACCACCAACTCTTTCTTTTTCAAACAGAAGCAGTCCCATCTGGTACCAATCCTTGGACTTGGAGACAAAATCCATAAGAGGCTTCTTTGACTTTATCAGACATTCTATATCCATATGTAGATGGAGCCAGAAACTGTAACAAATCAGTACCAGAGGGAGGAAGATCCAAGCTTGATGACATGTGTCAAAATGTCTACCTAAGCAAATTCCAGAATTTTCACTTGAGTTGGAAGAGTAGATTGATTATTCCACTGGCCAAAGGCAGGCAGCAATATCAAAGCTCCATGTACATGCTCTAGTTTACTGAATATGATGACGCAGTCTCAGCACAACAATACAGAGACGGGCCGGGTGCGGTGGCTCACGCCTGTAATCCTAGCACTCTGGGAGGCCAAGGTGGGAGGATCGCTTGATCTCAAGAGTTAGAGACCAGCCTGAGCCAGAGCAAGACCCTGTCTCTTAAAAAAAAAAAAAAAAAAACCCCAAAAAAACACTAAAATAAAAAAAAACCACAGAGAAACTTCAAAGCACAACAATACAGAGAGACTTCAAAGACGGCCTGAAACCATCTTGTTAAACTGCTTGTTGAGACTCCTCATTCTAGGTTTGTTTGGTGCTGCCTTTGCATTCAAGTCTTGTTTCCCAGAAGTGCAGACACAATCCAATTGTGATTTCATCATTGTGCATCTCGGATGCTGCAGTTAGCCTAAATGAAATAAAATATACATAAGTATAGGAAGTGACAGCTTATCTCAAAGTGACAGCTTAACTCAACTTTCACATTACAAACGTGGCATCAACTAAACCATTCCTTTATGATACTCTACTGTTAGATACTGTTTACAGAGGAAAAATACTGAAGTTTGGAAAAATAATTTGTTTAAAGTCACATAACTAGTAAATGACTACTTAAAACTATTAAATTACTAGACTTCTAGATGTGAACTTCTGATGATCTGATTTCAAAACTCCTATTTTTTTCATTACAACACAGAGCACCCCGTGTATATCACCATACAGCTATATTACTGCTGGTTTTTTATATCTAAGTTATTTTCTCTTCCTTTTCCACTTCCGCCCTTCCACTCACCCTGCTTCTCTCCTACTAGACAAGGTCCTTTGCCTGGCTGCCGGCCCCCACCCGCACCCCCCACGCGCACGCACACATCATCTCACGGAAGGAGGGACGCAAGCAGGGCAGAGTGGGCCCACTGGCCCACCACCTTCAACACCCCTCAGTAGAGCCTGGGCCCCGTCAGGCCCGCAGTCACAGCCACAGCAAGCTTCTGGCTACTGCTCAGCACACCCTTAGGCCTCATTTCCCTGGACTTCATTTGTATTATAATTTTGTTTTCTAATTCGTCTAGTTCAGGCATTCCTTCATTTCACATTAAGCATCTATTTCTTCTCTGAAATCCCTGCCTCTGGTCCCTCTGTTGTCTTGTTCATTTGGACATCTATTACTAAGTAAAATACTCTAAATTCCATTTTCATCATCTTGCTCCCTAGCCAAGATCACCAGAAGCTCCCCATTATCAATTCACATTGAAAAATCTCCAGTGTCATCATGAGGAGACTATTCAATGTTTTCTTTGACATTATTAAAAAACACTGAGAGAGGGGGCAAGATGGCCAGCCAGAGACATTGCTCACCCAACCATCCTGAAGGGAAGGAAAGGTTTCAGATAAAGGAGAGGAGAGAAAGGATACGGCTCAGGTGTAGGTCAGAGAAAGAAAAACCAGAGCCTGACGGGGACCTTACAGAGGAAAAAGCAAAGCAAAGAAGGAACAGGAAAAAGGAAAAAAAAAAAAAGACATCAGCAAGGATCAAACCCAGAAAAGCTTGGAGCCCAGTGAAAGGGTAAGGGGGGATCCCTTTCTTCTTCCCACACTACTTTGGTGATCAGCTGGCTACCAAGTGACTTGGAAGCTTTTCCAGCCCCATGAGCCCAAGCACTGCAGCAACCTTGGAACGTGGGGGAACTTGCATGATCCCAGAGCTTGGACATTCTATGCGGGAGACAGACCTGAGAGGCAGGAAAGACAGCTTTCTTCCGTGCAGACTCTTAGCCTCCCCTGCCCCTCCCCCACAGCGCAACTGGGAGAGCAGTTTGAGCCAAGAATTTGGCCCATGGCCGCCTCTCCCCCACCTGACGTGTCCTCCAGTCTGAAGTTTCTGCAGAGAGTGGGGCCCGTGTCTTTCCCCTTGAGGACCTGCAGTGGACTCCAGGCGCCTGATCTGGGAGCTCCCAGCCCATGGCATTTCCTGGAGACACACGCCAGTGCAACAGACTGGATCCTGTGCCTCTAGGACTCCAGCAGGTTGCTAAGGGACACAGGGGGGAAATTCAGGAGCTGGCCTCGGGAGGCAAGGGAGCCCACGTGGGTGGAACTGATGGGAGAACACTGGTGGGGGGAGGACACGTCTGAGACACTGTGATCTGGAGGGGGGGCGCCCCTCCCTCCACAGGAAAGCCTTGCCATTGGACTAGGGCAGGTCCACCGGCGGGAAAGATGCCAGCCTCCAGCACCACAGCAACCCAGTACACAGTGCGTTCAGGCACCCACTTGCGACCGGACACTGGAAGGCAGGGGTAACACAAGAGACGCAGAGCTTATTCCCGACAGCCAGTGGGGAATTGCAACCCCTTCCTCACAAGCAGCTTTCCCTAGCAGCCAGGAAAATGACACTGGAACCCTGCTGAGGCTCAAAGCTACGCTGTCAGACTAGGGAGGGTCCCCTGGGTAGAGGGGGAACCCCAGCCCACGGCTCCACAGCACCTGAGGGCAGTGCATTCGGGTGTCCATTTGCAAGCAGACACTGGAGGGCAGGGTTAAGGCAAGAGGGGCAGAGCTCACTCCTGACAGCCAGTCGGGAATTACGACCCCTTCCTCACAAGCAGTCATCCTGGTTTGGGAGCCTATCTCAACCCTCCTCTCAGCGGATCCCCCTAGCGACCATAAAAACAACCTCTGAGCCCTGCCAAGGCTTTGCAAAGCCTCCCAAGTTCTCCCACCCAAACCGTGCCTGCCCTTACTCCTTCACCTAACACCCTGGGAGCTACAGGGAGCCGCCCAAAGCCTGGGACATTCAAGTGCTCCTTCTGAGGGACTAGAGCTTATTACAGGCCCAAAAGAACATCCCTACAGTTGGCTCTTTCCTGCAAGCATCAACCACTGACAGGGGGAACAACTCTATAGCTCATTACAGCATCTACCCACTCAGTCAAACAGGGGGCGGCCAATTCTTACTCACAAACATCACCCACCAACTCAGAGATTAAGCTGGGGGTCCCAATACAATTCACACTGCTGAGAAGAGGTGAGGACAGCAGGAGAGAAGCAACCTGAGCAGACACCACTTTTTCGGAGAGAAACAAAAGCTACAGAGCTCAATCTGTGAGGGGTCTCTCTTCCACTGCAGACCTCTGGGCTGACGGGGAGCTGCTCAGAGTCTGCGCAGAGTCATTCCACTGGAGAACAGGCACAGCTCAGATCTGCTGCCTGCCAATTCCAGGTTTCTGCAACCAACCGCCATCCTGATCGCTCTGGCACATGGAGCCAGGACCACTTGGGACCCAAGCTTCCAGCAGTAGCCTTTGCATCGCCCCCAGCAGGGTTGGGGAGGAAACAGAGGCTCCCCTGTGTCAGACCCTGTGACTGGGGGCTGAACACACCTTCTTCCCAGCGTGGGAGCCGAACAGGGCAGGAGCTCCAGATGCCACAGGCACCACCTGAGAAGCTCTGGGCAAGAAGCTCTAAAAAAAAAAAAGAAGAAGAAGACAGTCACGTATTTCCCTTGTCTTTTGCTTTCTTTCGTGCACCATACAGCAGGACACTTTAGGCTAGAGATTTGGAACGTAAGACAAATTTTCTTTGGAAAAATTGAAAGCATGCAGCTAAAGTCTTGCTTATAAAGAAGGGTCAAAACCGAAAGAAAAGCAGCTGATTCCAAACTGCTTTGTACTCACAAAGTGCCAGAGTACACAGAAGTGGCACATACTTCCCCTAACATTTATGATCATAAGAAAAGATTCAAGATGAGTCTTCTACTTAAGCCTGGGTGAATACCAGGACTAGATTAAGCAGGAAACTGGTAGTTAAAGTTTAGTAAGAATGACCAAATTATATCTGGGGGTTTACAGAAGGAGTGGATAGAACTTCTGAAAAGTTTCCTTGGCTGGGCGCGGTGGCTCACACCTGTAATCCTAGCATTCCGGGAGGCTGAGGCAGGCGGATGGTTTAAGGTCAGGAGTTCAAAACCAGCCTGAGCAAGAGCGAGACCCTGTCTCTACTAAAAATAGAGAGAAATTAATTGGCCAACTAAAAAATACATATAAAAAAATTAGCCGGGCATGGTGGTGTATGCCTGTAGTCCCAGCTACTTGGGAGGCTGAGGCAGGAGGATCACCTAAGCCCAGAAGCTTGAGGTTGCTGTGAGCTAGGCTGATGCCACAGCACTCTAGCCTGGGCAAAAGAGTGAGACTCAGTCTCAAAAAAAAAAAAAAAGTTTCCTTAAAAGTGAGGGGGAGATGTTTTCCTCTTCTTCAATCCTGTTGCTGGGTACATAGATATGACAGCTAAAATTCTAGTACCATATCTAGGCCATGACAATTCAGAAGGCCACAGCCTGGGGATGTCAGAATGTAAACCAGAAGGAAACTGAATCCCGGACAACTATGATGAACTGTCAAACAGATGCTGGTGGGCCTACCTCCAAACATGTTTTACATAAGAAGGAAACCTCTCATTTGTGTAAGCCACTGGTATCTTTGTCTATGATATATGGCCAAACCTAATCTGAGAGGCTCCATCTCTCTCCAATAATCCAACCAAGTCTCAGACTGCCTTTCTCTACAAAGTTAACACCACTGTCTCTTCCTAATATGAACTGTTCCTTTATTAAACGTTTCAAGAGCACACAGTAACTCTTGAAAAACAAGAAGGTGAGAAGACTTTTTTCTATCAGCTATCAAGACTTACAAAAAGTTACAGTAATTAAAACAGCAGAGTATAGGCACAAAACCAGATGCAGGCAAATATGGATAAGGGATTGTTGACAATTACGACATTACAGAGCAGTTAGGAGAAGAACACTCTTTTTAAAAGTGGGAAATCAGCTGAATGTTCTCATGGGGAAAAAAATGTAACTTGATCCCCATCTCCAACCATACTTCCTCAAATGTATTCCAGGCGGACTGTGAGATTTGGACTGTGAGATTTAAATGTACAACACACAACAATAAGCTTCTAGAAAATAACAACAAAATGTCTTTATGACCTAAAGCTAGAGAAAAGACTTCTTAAACAGGAAAGAGTATTAACTATACAAGAAATACTGATAAACTGGATTAGACTAAATTTCAGAACTTCTGCTCATCAAAAGACATCAAGAAAGCAAAAATGCAAGCCATAGAGTGGGATAGCGTACAACTAGACTGTATGAAGACCTCCTCCAGGTGCAGAGAATGCTGACATGGGGTCAAGGGAGACTTTTCTCCAGCTTTAAGACTTAATGTCTACCCTCGTGGCTTTTGGACTTGCTTGGGGCTAGTTAACCCTTTCTTTTGCCCTATTTCTCCCTTTTTGAATGGGAATGTCTACCCTATGCCTATCCTGCCATTGTATCTTAGAAGTAGACAATTTGTTTTGATTCCACAGATGGGACTTTGGAGTTCTAAGTTAATGGTAAAACAAGTTAAGACCTTGGGGCTATGGGGATGGAATAAATGTACTTGTATGTGAGAAAGACAATGAGTTGCGGGGGACCAAGGACAGAATGCTATGGTTTGAAAGTTTGTCCCCTCCAAAATTTATGTTGAAACTTAATCCTCAATGTGGCAATACTAAGAGGTAAGGCTTTTAAGAAATGTTCACGGATTAATGGGTTATCATGGGAGTTGGACTGGTGGCTTTATAGGAGGAGGAAGACACACCTGAGCTACCATGTGATGCCCTGTGCCACCTCAGTACTCTGTAGACTCCCCACCAGCGAGAAGGCTTTCACTAGATGTGTCCCCTTGACCTTGCACTTCCTAACCTACAGAACTATGTAAGACATAAATTTTATTTCTAAATTAAAAAAAAAAAGAACTCCCATAAGAAAAAGGTTGACAACTCAACAGAAAAAATGGGCAGAAGAGACATTTCAAAAAAGAGAATACCAAATGGCCAATAGACTTAGGAAAAGGTATTCTATCTCATTTATTTTTTTGTTTAATTTTTTATTATTTAGAATCCATCTACACTGGGATCTATCTGATTTGCAATCATGGAAGATACTCAGGAAAAATGACTAAAATGATATTCATGTAAGATACATATATGAATATTCACAGCAGTCAAAAATTGGCAAAGAACCCCAGAGTTTATCAACAATGGCATGAATAAATTGTGGTACACTGATAACATACTACAGAGCAATGAAAACAAATGAACTACAAGCCACAAGCAACAAACAACAGGTGAATAAGAAATGTAATGTTAGCAAAAGAAACCAGACATACAAAAGCATTCAAAACACGATTTTTTTACATAAAAATAGAAAAACACTTTCCGTAGTGTAGTGGCTATCACGTTCGCTTCACATAAAAATAGAAAAACAGGCAAAACTAAAATACGGTGTTTAGGGATGCACACTGAGGCAGTGAAGCTATAAAGAAAAGCAAGGACAGAACTACTGTAGAGGTCAGGGCAACTGCACAAGAGGGAGAGGATATAATCAAGAGGCGGAAAGCAGTGGGGGGGGAATTCTGAAGGGCTGGCAATGTTTTATTTCTTGAGCTGGATGTTGGTTAAACAAGTGATTTCCCTAGTGAAAAATCATTGTGCAATACTTTTTTAGTTTTATGACTTTGTTAATTTCACAATTTAAAAAAGTATATCTACCTATCTACCTGTAATACCTTTCTTCCCCATCATAAGGGTTATAGCTGACACTTCTATAACAAAAGACAGGTTAACAAGAAAAAAGCATAAGAAATTTATTTAATCAAAGTTTCACATGACACAGGCACTCTCAGAATGAAGACCCAAAGATCCAAGGGGAATTATTCATTTTTATGTTTAGGTCTGATGAAGCACAGACAGCCATGCAGAAATGTGCTTGGACAGAAAGGGTATGATCTGATGCTAACAGACTGAGTGGGGAAACTCAGTAAAGCTGCTCTGTTCACATTCTTGTTAGACTCTCTGCATAGCATTCCTTCTTCCTGGGTATGGGGCAGCATCCCTTCTTGAATGAGGGTCTTAGGACCTATCATCAGATAAGGCTAGGTTAGAGAATTTCTTTATGCCCAGCTCTTACACAAAAAGGTGGCAGAGGGAGGGGAAGTTAGAGTAGTATTTTAGGTTTTATGGCTGGCTTTGGGGAAGACAAGTTCTAGTTTCTATGAACCCCTCCCTTAGGAAGAAGGAATTCTACTTTCTATGGCTTGCCTCGAGGGAGAAAAGGAAATGGGAAAGGAAGGCAGGTGAAAGTCATACAAGACTTTGCTTCTGAGGTCTACTTTCCTTAAGTTCAAAGTATTCAGCATGCCAAAGCACCATAATTTGGGGTATTATTTTCTAAGCTCCAACATTATCTACCTGTCTAGTTTTAAAATAATTAAGGAGAAACAATTATTCTTCATTCTCCTAGTTTTCTTGAGAAAGATTATCCCCAAACTCCCTTCTCTCACCCTAGCATTCTGAGAGCCGACCTAACCAGTGAGTTTGGGAGCAGGAACTGAGCGTGCTTGGCGTGGCTCCTTGCCCTTCTCTTCACATCTGCATGCAGAGGAGATGATTTTCATCTGCTCCCAGCCATACAGAAACTTAGCTGACAAGTTCTGATGGAGGGTGGGGTGGGTAGCAAGTTCAATGCGAAAGAGGGTAAGCAAATCAAATGGCTATTTCTAAGCTAGTCTCTCCAATTATAATTACATAAAATTAGTAGAAGTGGTATCTTGGCCGGGCACAGTGGCTCAAGCCTGTAATCCTAGCACTCTGGGAGGCTGAGGCGGGCGGATTGTTCAAGGTCAGGAGTTCAAGACCAGCCAGAGCAAGAGCGAGACCCCCGTCTCTACCAAAAATAGAAAAAATCAGCCAGGCATGGTGGCACATACCTGTAGTCCCAGCTACTCGGGAGGCTGAGGCAGGAGGACTGCTTGAGCCCAGGAGTTGGAGGTTGCTGTGAGTTAGGCTGACGCCACAGCACTCTAGCCCGGGCAATAGAGTGGGACTCTATCTCAAAAAAAAAAAAAAAAAGAAAGAAAGAAAAGAAAAAGAAATAAAGCACTATTCACCTTCTCACTTTGAACATTTTATTGATAATCACTATAGGTAAAGGGACAGGGATCATGAACTTGAGGAATTCATTCTAGGCTTATTGTGCACATATGTGCTATAAAATGTATTAGGTTGCTAGGGATGAACATAAAAGACCATTTTTATTTTTTTAATTTTTATTATTTTTTTAAAGACCATTTTTATCCCTCAAATGCTCAATATAGCTAAGGAGACACAAAAACAAAAAAGAGGAGTAAGGGTGGGGGATGCGCATTCATGAGTGTTTGAGAGCCATAAAAGGAGTTCGGATAATCAGCTAGATGTTTGAGAAATGACACCTGAATGAAGTTTTAAAAGATAATTAAGAACTAAAACAGTGCTTAGAGAACTATGTAAAGTTCAGCATGGGAAGTGAATGTGGTACAATGAAGTGAGTCAGTCCCCACGTGGTGGCTCACACCTATAATCCCAGCATCTCAGGAGGCTGAAGTGGGAGGACTGCTTCAGGCCGGGGGTTCTAAACCAACCTGGGCAACACAACGGACCCCACCTCTAAAAAAATAAAACAAAAAATGAGTGATTTGGAGCGGTCTAATCATGTCTATTGTGCTAAATCTTCTACGTTAAGAAGTTTCGACACAATCTTGAAGGCACTGGGGAGCTACTGAATAGTGCAGGAAGAAAATAAAGTCTATACTTGAAATGGAAAGGGAAAAAACGGGCAAGGAGCCCACTGCAAACTCCAGGGTAGAAAAGAACAGCAGCAGTGGAGAAGAAAGAATTCTTGGATCTAAGTAACAATTTAGTTGTAAGAGGTAAGAGGGGAAAATTCCAGGTTTTGTCCTGCGAAAGTGAATACACCGAAACTTAGCCACTATCCAGTCTGTGCAGAGACCTGCCGGAAGACGCGCACCTGTCTGAGATGAGACAGGCTCTTCAGCTTCGGTCTCACGGCAGATCCTCACAGGGCCTAGTCTCAATCTTCAGCCAATAATTCACTGGCTGTGCAGGAACCTGCTGAGAGGCACGCTAGTCTGGGTTACCAGGACAGTCTTCCAGGCTCAGGTTCCCAATCAGCTTTCTCACACAGCCCAAGTGGCCTCCTTGGGTCTTCCCAGGTCCACTTGGACTGAAGAGGTGTGCCAACTTCAGAGCCTTCACAAAACTCATGGCCAACCTGGGTTTAGAGCACCCTCCAGAGCTGAGACAACTGCAGTAGTCAAAAGCTCAAGGAACAGAACAAATTCTGCCTACAACTTCTGGAAAGCCCTCTGGAGGATGGTACAAACAAAGCCAAACTGCAAAGAATGTAATATTATAAATACCTAATCCCTCTATGCACAAACACTGGCACAAATCCACAAGCATCAAGAACATTCAAGGAAATATGACCTCACCAAACTGACAAAAATAAGGTGCCAGAGACTGACCCTAAAGTGATGGAGACGTGTGATCTCTCAGACACAGAATTCAAAATAGCTGTTTTAAGGAAGCCTCAACAAACTTCAAGAGAACAAAAAGAAACAATTCAGAAATTCAACAGAGAGATTGAAATAAAAAAAAAAATCAAACAGAAACCCTCGAGCTGAAAAATACCATGAAGTAAATGAAAAATGTAATAGAGCACATCAGTAGCAGAACTGATCAAACACAAGAAAGAATCAGTAAACTTGAAGACAGGCTGTTTGACAATATAAAGAAGAAAACAGAGAAAGATATAAACATCCAGATACAGAAAGGTCAAAGGTCACCAACAGGATCAATCCAAATAAGAATACCCCATAATCAAACTCTCACAGGTCAAACACAAAGAGAGGAATCTGAAAGCATCAAGAGAAACGAAGAAATAGCATGTAAGAGAGATGCAATATACCCGACAGCAGACTTCTCAGAGGAACCTTGCAGGCTAGAAGGGGATCATAGATTCAGAGTGCTGAAGGAAAATAAAACAAAAAAAACTCACAAAAAACCAAACCAAACCCACAAACAAACACAAAAAAAAACCCTGCCTACCAAGAATACCATACCCAACACCATTATCCTTAAGAAATGAAGGAGAGATAAAGACTTCCCCAGACCAAAAAAAAAAAGCTGAGGGAATTCATTGCTTCCAGACCTGTCCCACAAGAAATGCTAAAAAGGAGTCCTTCAAATGAAAAGAAAGTGATACTAACATGATTGTTATCATAATACTGTAATTATGGTGTAGAAACTACTTCTATCTTCAGTATGAAGACTAAAAGACAAAACTATTAAAAGTAAAATCTTCAACAATATCTTTATGCCAGAAAAAATAAAGTAAACCTACAATAATTCGTTGAGATAGGAAATATTAAAAAAATGTAAATTGTGAACTAAAAATTCAAAATGTGGAAAGGAGAATGGAGTTAAAAATGTACATTTTTTTGTTTCATTTATTTTCTTTGTACTGAAGATTAAGTTATCAGTTTAAAATGACTTGTAATAACTACAGTCATCCCTTAGTATTAATATATGCGAGGGATTAGTTCCAGGACCCCCTACATACACCAAAATCTATGCATACTGAAGTACCACAGTCAGCCCTGTAAAGCCTGCATACATAAAAAGTCAGCCCTCCATATATGCAATTTTCACATCTCACAAATACTGTATTTTTGATCCATGTTTGGCTGAAAAAAACCTGTGTATAAGTGGATCCACCAAGTTCAAATCCATGTTGTTCAAGAGTCAACTGTATAGGATTCTTTCTGTAAACCTCATGTTACTGTCCAGAGCCAAGAGGCCCGGCCATAGCCTTGATTTGCCTGAGCCTTACCCTCCCCCCCACATAGTTGAAGTTAAGTTTCTGTTTCCCTGGAATGATGTTTCGCTTTGCAGCCAATGACGTGGCTTTGTATTTGCTATGCTCTGATTGGATGCTTTTGGATGCCTCATTTACATACCAGACCTAATTGAGAACTGCAAGCTGTAACTCCCCAAATGCTTCCTGATTGGTCAGTCCTTTTTTCACCTAATTTGCATTGTGACTGGGCGTTCCCCTCTCACTTGTCTATAAAAGCTGTAACCTCATGCTCAATAAA